>NW_026843966.1:34530798-34820798 GCF_029531705.1 Pantherophis guttatus | reverse complement strand
CTATGCGGTATACAATATAATCAAGATACAATGCAGCATATAAAGTTAAACCCGGAAATCTTAAACTGAATTTAGGATTAAACATACAACATAATACAACAAAGAACATAGGAAAATTATTAAAAAACATTTTTAAAACATTTTAAAAACATTAAAAACCCATGCACACCATTCATGGCCGGATCTCGCAAGATTGCAACAGCGAGATCCACGGCCCCAGGCCTGCCGGAAAAGCCAGGTCTTCACTGCTTTCCGGAAGGCCAATAGGGGTGGGGGGTGGTCCGGACCTCAGGAGGTAACTGGTTCCAGAGAGCTGGGGCAGCCACAGAGAAGGCCCTCCCCTGCAGGCCTGCCAGCCGGCATTGTTTAGCTGACGGGACCCAGAGGAGACCAACTCTGTGGGATCTTACCGGTCGGTGGGAGCTGTGCGGTAGAAGGCGGTCTCGAAGATAACCTGGCCCTGAGCCATGTAGGGCTTTAAAGGTAATAACCAACACCTTGAATTGTGCCCGGAGACCAATAGGAAGCCAGTGCAGCTCACGGAGAATTGGTGTAATGTGGGTGTATCTAGGTGCACCCATGACAGGTTGCGCAGCTGCATTCTGGACCAACTGTAGTCTCCGAACACTCTTCAAGGGTAGCCCCATGTAGAACGCGTTGCAATAATCTAACCGTGAGGTGACAAGGGCATGAGTGACCGTGAGGAGAGCCTCCTGATCCAAGTAGGGTCACAATTGGTGGACCAGGCGAACCTGTGCAAAGGCCCCCCTAGCTATAGCTGCAAGATGTTGCTCTAATCTTAGCTGTGAGTCTAGGAGGACACCCAAATTGCGAGCTCGTTACTAACGGCAATGAAAAAAGTGAGTTACGACCGTTCTTCACACTTATGACCTTCACTGCATCCCCATGAACAGGTGATCAAAATTCAGACGCTTGGCAACTGGTTCATACGTATGACCGTTGCTGTGTCCCAAGGTCATGTGATCCCCTTTTGTGACCGTCTGATAATCAAAGTCACCGGGGAAGCCAGATTGACTTAACGACCTTGTTACTAACTTAGCAACTGCAGTGGTTCACTTAACAACTGTGAAAAGAAAGGTTGTAAAATGGGGCAAAAAAACTCACTTAACAGAGGTCTCACTTAACAACAGAAATGTTGGGCTCAATTGAAGTCGTAAATTGCAGATTACCTGTAGTAGTTGGATTCACATTGCACCAGATTGAAGGAAATCACCTTATGACTTGCCATACACTACTGAGCCAGGGGTGAAATGCTCCCGGTTCGGAACAGATCGCCCGATCTGATAGCGATGGAGGCTGGTGGTTCAGAGAACCGGTAGCAAAAATCCCTGCCCCCTTCCCCCATGCCCAGCTGAGCTGCACAATCATCAGAGGCTTTTTTTTTACTTTTAAAAGCATTTTTTCTACAACCTCTTCGGCCGAAAAAATGTTTTTAAAAGAAAAAAAAAAAAAAGCCTCTGATGATCGCGTGGCTCAGCTGGGATCGTCAAAGGCTTTTTTTAAAAAAAAAGACCCCTTTTTTTCTTTTAAATGCCTCTGACGATCCCAGCTGAGTTGCCTGCTCGGCAGAGGCTTTTTAAAAAAGCCTCTGCTGATCAGGCAACTCAGCTGGGATCGTCAGAGCCTTTTGAAAGCATTTTTTGAAAAAATAGTTTTAAAAGTAAAAAAAAAAAAAAGGCCACGCCCACCCAGTCACATTACCCCCCCAAGCCACGCCCACAGAACCGGTAGTAAGCAATTTTAGATTTCACCACTGTATTGAGCCCAGACAAAAATTCCAGAGCAGAGATGGTATTTTGAGGTGTGTGTGTGTAAAGGCGAACACTTTTTAGTTCAACAGTTAAGGCCAATGAAAAGTTTCCAGTTTAAGAAAAGGACCTCATTGGATATAAAGACAGGTTTTTTTCTGATCACAGAAACTAGAACTAACCACCAGACCAGAATTTCCACTGCTAAGCAAGGTGGTCGTTAAGTGAGTTTTGCCCGATTTTATGACCTTTTTGCCACAGTTGTTAAGCAAATCACTGCAGTTGTTAAGTGAATCACTTAGTCATTAAATGAATCTGGCTTCCCCCATTGACTTCCCTGGATATTGCCGTTGTTGTAAATACATCCCAGTTATCAAGCACCTCAATTTTGATCAGGCAGCTGTGGGGATGGCTGCAATTGTCATAAATGTGAGAACCAGTTGTAAATTCCTATTTTAACTGCCATTGTGACTTTGACCCGTTGTTAAACAAATGCTCATAAGTCGAGGGACTCGCTGTACTGAGCTTTTGTTTAAATATAAGGAAAAAACCTTCCTAACTGAAAAATCCGTTCAATAGTAAAACTTCAACTCAGGGGGCTTATCGGTTCTCTATCCCTGGAATTGTTTAATTAGATGATGGTTTATGTAGTTGTCCTGCCCAATCAGATACCTGAACTAACAAAAGAGGACATGGACAATTGGGAAGGAGGGTACACACAAGTTGGTTAACTTACTTCGCATCGGTGACAAACATTACAGTAAAAAACTGTAGAAAAAAAATACTTAGGCTAAATGTGTATTTTTAAGCATTAGATAGTTTTTTTCAGATGTTCTTAAAAGACAAAAGCCCCTCCTTGAGCCTTGGTAGTACAGTGGTCTAAGGCACCCTGTTATTAAGCTGGTTATTAAGACCAGCTGCCGGCAATTACTGCAGGTTCGAATCTCGCCAAGGCTCAAGGTTGACTCAGCCTTCCATCCTTTCTAAGGTAGGTAAATTGAGGACCCAGTTTGTGGGGGCAATAAGCTGACTTTGTATAAATATACAAAAGTATGAAGGCTATTGCTTAACGCATTGTAAGCCACCCTGAGTCTCCGGAGAAGGGAGGCATATAAATCAAATTAAAAAATAAAATAAAATGGGAGGTCTAGAAATACAAAATATAAACAAACAAACAAACAAACATAATAAATATATAAAAATAAACAAACAAATAGATAAGTAAACAAATAAAACTTGAATATATATACAGAAAAAAAAAACCACACACATATATAAAGTGTTTTTCTGTCAAAGCATCTGGTCTATCCCAATATGTGGCAGGGAGCATACTGCTTCCCTTTCGCCTTTCAGCTCCAATCCAGGAGCCCTCAAGCAGTCGCATTCACGACAAACCATTTTATACCAAATTTATATTTGCTGATAAATATATATATATATTTATATAAATATATATATAAATATATATATATATTTCTTATATATATATATATAAGAAACCTTCCGCCAGTAACTGATTAAGATCTTGTCACTTTCAGGCAGCTGGAGAAGCCATCCGAGGCTACTAATCGACTAAATTCAGGTCAGAAAGCACAGCTTGCTAACGTGCAATTAACACTTTTTAGCGACTGCTTTGAAGCAGAGAAAAGCTGCTCAGGAAGAGATGCTCAAAACGCCAGATAATATTTGATTTTTTTTTTAATGCTATGTCTGCTGGATAAAGGACATGAGGACAAAAAGGAAGACTTGTCCTTCTTTTGCCTGACATCCAGTAAACCCTATACACAATATAAAACAATATTGTTGAACCTTGGCAACTTTAAGACGTATGTGGGCTTGAACTTCACTGCAGAATCTAGAGGGGCGTTGCTGGCTGAGGTTGGCATATATCCAGTGGTGAAATTCAATTTTTTTTACTACCGGTTTTGTGGGCATGGCTTGGTGTGGCTTGGTGGGTGTGGCTTGGTGGGCATGGCAGGGGGAGGATACTGCAAAATCCCCATTCCCTCCCCACTCCAGGGGAAGGATATTGCAAAATCTCCATTCCCACCCCACTCTGGGACCAGCCAGAGGTGGTATTTGCTGGTTCTCCGAACTACTCAAAATTTCCACTACCAGTTCGCTAGAACCTGTCAGAACCTGCTAAATAGCCCCCCTGCATTATTAGAGCAATGTTTCTCAAACTCAGCAACTCCCAATTGGATTTCAACCCCCAGTTCCCAGCTGGGGAATTCTGGGAATTGAAGTCCACACGTCTTAAAGTTGCCAAGGTTGAAAAACAGAGCTTGAGGGTCTCTGCCTCAGCCGATTTATAAACGTATGAAGAGCAGTTAATAAGAGAGCTACTCACACTACGGTCGTCTGTCATCAATCAGATTTATGTTTTAATCAATCTAAACATTCCCACCCAATCCAAGGATAGCATCTAGGGATGAATTTGGGGTCATATATGGAAGATACAAGCAGGCCGATAGACTCTGTAGTCAGAGATGTCATAGGGGTCAAAAACAAAATCAAGATGGCAGTTGTGACCACATAAAATGCCACCTAGAAGAGCCCCAGAGAAAGATAGGCGTCCAATAAATTTAACAAATAAATAAAAATAACTGCCATTTTCTATACAGTGTGTCATTTATGTGCCACGCGTGTAAAAATATGTCAATGTTATGGTGTAGTTACGGCCGCCATCTTATACTTCCATTTTACCTTAAGGTAGTCCTCAACTTACGACCACAACTGAGCCCCAAATTTCTGTTGCTCAGTGAGACATTTGTTAAGTGAGCTTTGCCCCATTTTATGACCTTTCTTGCCACAGTTGTTAAGTGAATCATCACAGTTGTTCAATTAGTAACATGGTTGTTAAGTGAATCACTGCAGTTGTTAACTTAGTCACCCGGTTGTTAAGTGAATCTGGCTTCCCCATTGTCTTTATCTGTCAGGAGGTCACAAAAGGGGATCACATGAGTCTGGGACACTGCAACCGTCATAAATATGAGCCAGTTGCCAGGTGTCTGACTTTTGATCATGGGGAGTCTGAATTTTGATCACGGGGTGCTGCTGCAACAGTCGTAAGTGTGAATAGTGGTCATAAATCCCTTGTTTCAGTGCCGTTGTAACTTTGAGCTGGTCACTAAGCAAACTGTTGTAAATCAAGGACTCCCTGTATTCTGGCCAGCCCCATAGATACTATTGTACAGGTAATTCTCGACTTTAAAAAATTCATTTAGTGACCGTTCAAAGTTACAACGGCACTGGAAAAGTGGCCTGTGGCCATTTTTCACCCTTACGACTTTTGTAGCATCCCCATGGTCACGTGATTAAAATTAAGACACTTGGCAAACTGACTCATACTTACAGCCATTGATGTGTCCTAAGATCACGTGATCACTTTTTGCCACCTTTTGACAAGCAAAATCAATGGGGAAGCCAGGTTCACTTAACAACCGGGTTTCTAACTTATCCACTGCGGTGATTCACTTAACAGCTATGGCAAAAAAGGTCGTAAAATGGGGCAAAAAACCCGCTTAACAACGATCTCACTTAACAACAGGCATTTTGGACTCCATTGTGGGCGTAAGTCGAGGACTACCTGCCTATACTTGGTTCCACTTCCACAAAAAAATTTCAAAGCCAAATTAATCTTGAGAACTCCTGTGGCTTACAAATAATAATAAATCCTATTGAGCATCATTTCCATGAGATCCCCTTTTTCTCAAGGACCGTTTACAAAACGATCAAAGTGAAAACCGCTCTGCGAAAGAAAGCGGAGAGTCCACAACGTGCGAAAAAGGCCTCCGAGACAGAGGACGAAGAAGGGGCGCATTGGATGTGCTTCCCTGCCATTGTTTTAGAGGCATGGAGGCTACCTTCCCCCTTTTCAAGACCGTTTCTTCTCACAGTCCCCCCCGCGTGAGCATCCCCGACCAGACAAGGCGCGTTAGTTGCCCTTCGGGGCCTTCACCTCCCTTGCCAACCTTGGCTTTATTTAGTGCCTGCCCCGTTGCCATGGCAAAGCTGGGCTTCCCAGCGCAAACAACAGCACGCACCCGAGGGGGAGTGTGGGAAAAGGCCTGATTTGAATATATGCTAATGACAGGCATGCAAATGGAGGGGGGGGAGGCCATCAATCAGCAGAGGCAACCCTTATTCAGTTAGTGAGGAGCAGATTGGCCGCCAGCGGGGCCCCCCCTTTCCCTTCTGCCCTTTGGAACCCCCCTTGCACCCCCTCCCTGCCAGGTTGAGATCAAACAGAATGCCAGGCGGGCATTTGCACAAAAACAGCCCCCTCTGTCTCTGCCCCTCCCCTCCCCAAAGCCCACAGTGATAATCAGAAAGCCGTCTGGATGGCATCATCACCCATCATAGGTGGCATTCATATCCCACCCCCCCTCCTTGCACTGGGCTGTTTGTCTCCCCCCATTCAAAACTGCCAGGATGGTTTTCCAAGGGAAGAGGGCGAGGGCAGGGAGGGCAATGTTAGCAGGCGAGGCTCTTGGGCTGCTTATTGATGGAGGATGCGGCCTCAGAACTCACGGCGGGGTTTTCTCACGACGGACGTTTTGTTCTTACAAAGAGCCCGTGGGAGGTGGGCAAGGCTGCCAGGGAGGGAGGGGAATGCAAGGTTGTCTGCAGAGATGCTCTCATGTGAGACCCTCCTGGCCTTGGGAGGATGGGACTGGCATAAGGAAAGCCAAGCTTTCTTTTAAAACAGGCACACAATGGGCAAAATACCTTCCTTCCTTCCTTCCTTCCTTTCTTTTCTTTCATTCTTTCTTCCTTTCTTTTCTTTCTACCTTCCTTCCTTCTCTTTCCCTCCCTCTCTTCCTCCATCCCCCTTCCTTCCTTCCTCCCTTCTTTCCCTCCTTCTCTTCGTCCCCCTTCTTTACTTACTTACTTCCTTCCATCCCTCTTTCCCTCCCTCCCTCCCTTTTTTCTTTCTTTCTTTTTCTTTTTCTTCTTTCTTTCCCTTTCATTCTTCCTTCCTACCTTCCTTCTCTTTCCCTATCTCTCTTCTTCTGTCCCCCTTTCTTCCTTCCTTCATTCCTCCCTCCCTTTCTTTCTTTCTTCTTTATATGCCGCCCTGAGTCTTCGGAGAGGGGCAGCATATAAATTGAATTAATTAAATTAATTAAATTCTTTCCCTTTCTTTCATCTTTCCTTCCTTCCTTCCATCTCTTTCCCTCCCTCCCTCCTTTCTTCCTGCAACGGTCGGTTGTGTGAAAAACGGTCAGGAGTCACTTTTTTCAGTGCTGTTGTAACTTTGAACAGTCACTAAATGAATGGTTGTAAGTCAAGGACTACTTATACCTACGGTTCTAACAAACATCATTCCAAGCATTTGGGGTTGCAATCTTGTGTGCCCCTAAAGCAAAGGGAACTCGTAGGATTAAGTGTACAAGATCAGGCTGGATTCTAAGTCAGTCTCTTCTTTTATGTGGATGACAAAGATGAGCATTGAAAGATTTGGGGGTTACTATGTGTATATCTGGAAAGAGTGGCGTGGTGGCCAAGTGGTGAAGATGCTCGCCTCCCACTTGAAAAGTTGAGAGTTCAATCCTAAATAGTAGATATTTCTCTCCTAGGGCACAAGGAAGAAATATTTGCTGTGAACTCTATGTAAGGTGTCAGGAAGGGCATCTGGCTGGTAAATGCTCAATTCCATCCAGTCGTCCTGATTCTACCCCGAATTAAGGGATTACAGGGCCCTAAAAGGGGATATCTAGTAAGGACAACCCCAGATTGCATCAAGGACGATCAGCAGAGGTTCAAAACGGAAGGAATATGAATTACAACTTAAATGGCCCAAATCTCACAAGACAGATAAATTTACATGAGATTTAGGGCATGGATTTAATCTTAAGTATCTATGCCGATCCTTGAAAGATCCTTTTTATTTATTTATTTATTTATCAAAGGTCTTCCCATTTATTAAATAGAGGAAAAGAAAGTATTTAGAAGCAAGAAGCAAGGGAGTGGGGGAAAACTATTATTCCTTCTAATTCTTTTTTGATCTAGCCCTCTATTAATTTTTGCTGGGACGAAGCAACACATTTTGGAAAGAAATGCTAGATTGCATCCTTGGCAGACAACTGTCCCCTTGGTTTCCCGTGGCGGTTGTAGATTTACAGAACATCCCATTGTTTCGTGGCATTTCAAAGGTTAAACTTGTCGGCTGCGTTCACACAAACTTAATCTGGTTACTGAACTATGCTGTTTTCTGGATCCGCAGAATGCACTGAACCATAAACTCACCAGAGGCTGAGTTTGCACAACATACTGGATGAGAAAATGTGCAAATGTATTACCTGACGTAGCTGACAGGGCTGTTCAAATGTGGCAACGTTATTTTCTGGGTCACGTCTAATTCTTCCGAATTAGGCATCCTTCCTAAATCCTCCCTTTTTGAATTGATCTGTGGATGTTAGAACTTGTTTCCGAAATTGTGTGATTGTGATGTTTGGACTCTGCCCAGCTCCCAAATGTTTTAGCTCCCAAATATTGTCCACAGCCCCTCACGCTGAGGAGAAAACCTGACTCATTTTTCAGTCCTATCCCGTTTATCTGTGTCTTATACCCAGGGGTGGGATTCAGAAATTTTAGCAACCGGTTCTTTGCCCGGTTGCTGAGTGGGCGTGGCTATGGTGGGCGTGGCCTACTTGGCTTCCTTCACCATGGGGGGGGGATTTGCCCTCCCCAGACTCCGGAGGCTTTGTTGAGCCTCCGGGAGGGCGAAAATGGCCTCCCCTGGGCTACGGAGGCCTTCTGAAGGCCGGAAATGGGCCTGTTTTTGGACTTCCGGTACTTCCGATAGGCCCGTTTTCCGCCCTCCCAGAGCCTCCGTGTGGGCCCTGCACTTAACTGGCATCCAAAATCAGCTGTGTGGAGACTCCTCGGAGGGGTGAGGCGGGGTGGGCGGGATCAGCCAGTCCTTGCAACAACCGGTTCGCCGAACCAGATTAAAATTAACATCCGGTTCCAAACCGGCTGAATCCCACCCCTGCTTATACCTCAAAAAGTGACTAATGACCAGTCTTCAAACTTACAACTGTTGCTGCGTCGACCTGGTCACATGATCAAAATCAAGGCACCTGGCAATCGACCTGTGTTTACAATGGGTTGCAGGTCAGGTGATCCCCATTAGTATCCCTCACCACCTACTCCCATCAAGCAAAGTCAAATGGGGAAAACCAGATTCGCTTAACAACCGGAAGATTTGCTTAACAACCATGAGAAAAAAAGTTCATAAAAACCAGGCACAATTTACTTAACAACTGCCTTGCTTACCGATGGAAGTTCTGGTCTCAATTGCAGTCGTAAATCGAGGACTACCTGCATGCTAGCATGTTGATTAAAAACACCACAAGAAGGCAAAATAATTTTGATGCGACTATGTGTTGTCAGCCTTCACGCCTGATCTGTTATCAACGTGCAGGATTTTATGGTTGTGTATGAAGAATTTTAACGCAATCATGTAAATGATGGCAATAGCACTTAGACTTGTATATTGCTACATAGTGCTGTACAGCCCTCTCTAAGCGGTTTATAGTCAGCCTATTCTTATTTTACCGACCTTAGAAGGATGGAAGGTCGAGTCAACCTTGAGCTGGTCAGAATCGAACTGTCGAACTGCTGGCAGTCAGCAGAATTAGCCTGCAATACTGCATTCTAACCACTGTGCCACCATGGCACAGTGGTTAAGTGAAACTGATTTCTCCATTGATTTCGCTTGTCAGAAGGCCGCAAAAGGGGATCTCATGACCCCGGGACACTGCAACTGTCGTAAATATAGGGCAGTTGCCAAGCATCTGAATTTTGATCACATGACTGTGACGAACACTGCAAATTTGAAGTGTGAAGACCAATCGTTAAGTCACTTCTTTTCAGTGCTGTTGTAGCACTGAATGATGGATACGCAAGTGGTTGCAAGTCAAAAACTATCTGCATTTTATAACAGTCACAGAGTTGGGACCTTGGAGGTCATCTAGTCCAACCCCCTGCTCACGCAGGAAACCTATACTAGGGATTCGAACCGCCGACCTGCCGACCTTTCTGATCGACAAGCTCAGCGTCTAAGCCACTGAGCCACCTAGCCAGACTTTTAAGTCCTTGCCAGCCACAGAAGCTCCTTAGGGGACTTTGGGCCAGTTTCTCCTCCTTAGCCCAAGGGCCACATCAGGGTGGAAGTTGTAGGTGCCGGACTGGGTGCAGGGAGACCTAGATTCTAGTCCTCCTTCAGCTACAGAAGCTCCCTGGCTGACTTAGAGAACCAGTTACACCGAATGTATCTCAAAATACAATTTACAAGTGACCGCTTAGTTACAAGAGCACTGAAAAAAGTGACTTATGACCATTTCTTCACACTTATGACCATTGCAGCATCCCCATGGTCATATGCTCAAAAGTCGGATGTTTGGCAACTGACTCATATTTACGACCGTTGCAATGTCCCAGGGTCACGTGATGACCTTCTGACAAGCAAAGTCATTGGGGAAACCGGATTCACTTAACAACCATGTGACATACGAAGGATCCCCGACCTCCGCGCCTTCCATCGTGCTCTGAAGACTCTATTATTCCAGCAAGCCAGTCTGACAGGATAAAGGATTTTAACTGGGTTTTGATAGGGGTTTTAAACAACGATTTTAGCTGGGGGTTTTAAATTTGGCCAGTGATTGAATTATTTTAATAAGTTTTTAAATTTTTGTCTTGTATACTGTTTTTACCATGGCTGTTTACCACCCTGAATCCTTCGGGAGCAGGGCAGCATATAAATATAATAAAAGTAAAGTAAAGTAAAGTGACTAAGTACTGACTCACTTTACAATTGTGGCAAGAAAGGTCATAAAATGGGGCAAAACTCATTTAACCATTTTTTTCCCGCTGAGCAACAATATCCCAATTTTCCTCCTGGAGTTAAAAAGCTCACCCTCCGTCAATATTTCTCCAGAATGTAGCTACTCCATGATTTACGACCAAAGCTCCATTGTGGTTGTAAATCAAGGACTAGCTGTATTCTGGAGAAACATTGACGGAGGGTGAGCTTTTTAACTACTGGAGAAATATTGGGATATAAATGGAAGGAATGAATGTAACATCCTTGTAGCTTTTAAAATCTGCGTTGCAAGGGGCTTAATGGATTGTGGTTCCGTCACAGGCTTATAATGCATTCAACTATCAAAATAAATCCAATTAATCTGGAGAAGCAGGAACTATTTGGGAGATAATTAAAAATAAATAGCAAACATCGCCATCTAGTGGTAAGGGCTGAACTAGCCACCACCATCACACAAAATTGAGATAAAGGGTCTTCAAAATTCAATCTCGTTAGCGGTTACCAGATTAACCCATTTAAAGAATATACTGACTAAACGCAGCCCCAAAACCCATGAAGACTTAAAACCAGCAGAGTTTAGCATGCGGTATGAATGCTAAGTTTATTATTGACATGGTGAAGCATGTCGTAGGAATGCAACATGTAGGAATGTAGCCAGGAAGTCAAAAGACAGAAAGCAATTTCTCCAAAACAAACAGAAAAAAGAAAACCACAACACAAGAACTGAGAGACCAGAATTATTTGAAAGGCGTTTATTTTTATTTCCAACTGGAATGCAAACCTTTAAAAATGGTCTACCTCTCCATATGCAGATGCCACGTTCTCAATCGCTCGGGCACCAAAAACGTCCATTTTGCATTGGCTCTGACACTGCAAATCCATCCCTCAAGCTATTTATCAGAGAAGCATAAAAAGTGACACGTTTGGGATCTGCAGACATTTGCCGCCATCCACCAAAGTTCCCTAACGCACAAAACTGTCAGTGAAAAAGCAGGAAAATGAGCCTGAAAGATCTCTCAAAAGCGTCTTTGACCCTCTTGTCAAGAGGTCTGCGTGAATCCTTAGAAATGCTTTTTTTTTTTTAAATGGCAAGATTGCTTCTGATCATGAACAAAGTGCCGTGTCTAATTACAGGGGTTGGCAACCTCCTGGGGTCTGGCAAAGCCTTACATTGTAACTAGGGTCACAATGCGTGTAGTAAGGTTGAAAAAACAGGTACCGTGTTTCCCCAAAAATAAGACCTACCCGCAAAATAAGCCCTAGCCTGATTTTTAGCGTGCTCATAATATAAACCCTACCCCAAAAAGTAAGCTCTAGTTAAGGTCATCAGCGGAGGGTTGCGACCAGCACTGGAGGTGGTGAGAGCATGGGGGCCAATGGTGTCCGACAGCAGCCGCAGCCTGCACAATGCAGGTGAGTTGATTACCTGTCCAAGCACGATGCAGAGGCAAGGGAGAGGCATGCGATCCGGATGCGCCACACAGCATGTGGGAAAGCCAAGAGTCGGTAGGCTGGAGAGGCCGGGTGCCTGCCGGAAGCTCATCTTCGCATGACAGCAGATGAAGGCAGAGGTGCGGGGGAAAGGCAGTGCCGCGTGGGCTGCATGAAAGCCAAGTGATATGAAGACTAGCCTCCCGCGGCCACCTGCCCACTCCATCCCACCGTCTCTTGCCTTGCCTGCTCTGTTGCGACTGTGAACAAGCAGAAGAAGTGGGTCGGTGGCTATGTGGCATCCTGCTGGATGGAGCTGCCATCACGAGGCAGTTGTTGGGACTTGGATGGCCTGGTTGCGGGGCCCTGTGGTAAGTCGGTGTGGGGCGCATGGGGCACTCCACCTCCCCCTGCATTGTGGCGGTGACACTGGCACACCGCACAGCCTCCTGCCCCATTGCGGCCGCGAGCAAGCAGAAGAAGTGGGCCTCCTAAATATGGGGAAAAAAAGAAGACACCCCCTGAAAATAAGACCTACTGCTTATTTTGCAGCCCCCCCAAAATATAAAACCGGGTCTTATTTTCAGGGAAACACGGCAGGAGTTACCTGTGGACAGAGGAAGATTTGTTTGTACATAGGGATTTGAGAAGTTGTGCAGCTCTTTTTAAATTGATAAGATACTTCAACAGCTTAATTCTACTTCATATAGAGATAGTCCTCAACTTATGACCACATCCGAGACTAGAATTTCCATTGCTAAGCTAGGCAGTTGGTATAAGTGAGTCATACCCAACTTTATGGCCTTTTGTGCCACGGTCGTTAAGCAAATCACATCGAAGTGAACCATGCAATCGTGAAGGGAATTTGGCTTCCCTCACTGTCTTTGCTTGTTGGAAGCCGGGCCGGGAAGGTCACAAATGGTGATTATGAGACTTCAGGATTCTGCAACCATCATAAATGCATGCTAGTTGCTGGGCACTCAAATTTTGATCACATTTTTTTTTTTTTAATTTGATTTATATGCTGCCCTTCTCCGGAGACTCAGGGCGGCTTACAATGTGCTCAGCAATAGCCTTCATCCTTTTGTATATTTATACAAAGTCAGCTTATTGCCCCCACAAACTGGGTCCTCAATTTACCTACCTTAGAAAGGATGGAAGGCTGAGTCAACCTTGAGCCTGGGGAGATTCGAACTTGCAGTAATTGCAGGCAGCTGAATGTTAATAACAGGGTGCTTTAGACCACTGTACTACCAAGGCTCCTTCCCCATGACTGTGGGGAATGCTGCAATGGTTATAAGGGCAAGGACCCGTCATAAGTCACTTTTTTCAGTGTGTCGCTAAACAAATGGCTGCAAGTCGAGGACTACCTGTAAATGAATGGTTGTAAGTTGAGGACTTTCAAATCTGCTGCCAATAACCTGCTCTCTGTTCTACCAACTGATTTTTTTCTTTTCTGGGGAGGCTTTTCCTGCATGTACGATTCTGCAATCAGTCGTTTCCCTACTTTGGCCCTATTATGATCGATAGGTGAACGCAGGTGATTGGCATTCACTCCTTCCCTCTTGCCCGTACGCCTACATACAGCCACCTCCACTGAGCACATGCGTGAACAAGCCGAGCCTCCAGGTTACTTCTGCCACTCCTCTGCGGCAGACACCGGCAGGCGATGGGAGGGAACACTGGATTGCTTCGGTTCTTCTGACGGAGGCCGGGAAAGAAGGAACGAGTAATGATAGCCCTTGATATAATCTTCCTGAGAGGGGAGGTCCGTGGGGACATTGCAGAGGTTGGAACGCACAGATGTGGAGAGCTGGGGGACAGCCGAGGAACAGCTGGCTGTGGGGGAGGCCCGCTCCGACTTCACACTGATTTGGGTGTGCAAGGAGGGTGAGCTGGGGACTAGGGAAGCCTGGTCACAAATCCGACTTGCTGTTCTGTAAGGAAAGAAGAAATAGATTACCGTATTTTTCGGACTATAAGACGCACCGGAGTATAAGACACATCAAGATTTCGAAGAGGAAAACAAGAAAAAAAAAGTTTTTGCCCTCCCCAGCCCCCAGGAGCACTCTGCAGGCCTCCCAAACCCTATGCGAGTCCCATTTTTGCAAAGAACAGGCCCGTTTTTTGCAAAAATGGGATGCGCGGGGCAAGGTTTCAGGAGGCCAAAAATGGCTGCATTTGGTGTATAAAACTGTCAAGTATTTGCAAGCCATTGGCACATGTGTCATATAGACACCAATGGAGGCAGAGAGTGTCTCCACCCCTATGTAGAAAGGAGGGGCTTACCCTGAGTATAAAACCCCCTCCAACCTTTTCCACCTCGCTCTCTCCATCTCTCTCTTTTCATGTTTGTTCCTCATGAGACTTGATCTCTGTTGTACATAGTTAATATGATTTATCATATGAATAAATACGTTTAAGACATTTATTCATGCATCTGCCTCTGAACTCTTCTATGCTCCTGGGTGTTTCTACGATCCCAATTCCACAAAAATGCACCAACATTTCCACCCTCTTTTGGGGGGGAGGGAAGTGCGTCTTCTACTCCAAAAAGTATAGTATGTGTACAGGTAGCCCTCGATTTCCAACCACAATTGGGAGCAGAATTTCCATCGTAAGTCATCATATTTGAGTCAGATCCAATTTTATAACCATTTTTAAGACGGCGGTCAAGAGAATCGTCATGGTTGTTAAGCGAATTTGCAGTTGTTCAGTGAATGCCATGGTCTTAAGTATGAACCCATTCTTCCAAATGGACCCCATTTGCTGAAAGTTAGCAAAAAAGGTCACGAATCATGATCAGGACCCTGCAACTGGTCGCAAACACAAGCACCCAAATTGTGATCACATGATCATGGCGGTGCTGCTATGGTCATAAGTGCAAGAACTGGTCGCAAATGTGAGGACCAGATTTTTTTTCCCAGCAACGTTGTAATATTGAACGATCACTAAACAGATGGACGTAAGTCAACAATTACTTGTATAAAGTATAAAACTTCAGAGAAATCTGTTTATATTCTGAATTTTCCGGGAAAAGATGCACTTTTCTTTTAAAGCATGAGATGAATCAAGCTAGTCTAAGTGAATTAGCTCTTAAAAAATCCCCCACCCCTTCACACAAACCATTGTTCCTTTATTAATGTCAAGTCCTGGTGTTGACTAGCTTGCAAAAATCACTCTTTTCAGTTTTGTCCCAAAGGTGCTTTTTTTCAGGAGGCAGTTGGAGTTTCTTGATTTTTCTTTGAAGATGTTTCGCTTCTCATCCAAGAAGCTTCTTCAACTCTGACAGGATAGTTGTTCTGTCCCCAACCACACGCACACACACCAACAGATGTTCAAGAGTTAAAGACCAAACCAGCCGGCAAAATCCTTTTCCTTATGATAACAGAACTTGGCAACAACTTAGTGGCTGCCTGCCAAGAGTTTATTACTTACGAAGAGGAGAGATAATTTCTCCCCACTTCTGATACATCAAAAGAAACAGCTCAATAATTACAATCAAATCCAGAGATAATTCCAGCAAAGTCTATAGCAAAAGTCCGGCAACGCAGAATGGCGTGGAAGCTTTCAGCTTTGTTCGTCACAAGGTTTGACTGGCCACCACGCTCCCTTTTATATCCTGTGGGGTGTGGTCCAGTGACTCAGCCTAATCTTGGGCACGCCTTTTCTTCTGTTGCGCGCGTTTATCTCTGCGACGCTGGCGTGGATCCAGCCAAGACTCATTACCCTCATCACTGTCCATCTGTGGCTGCATGGACGTGCTTGGCCCCGGCCCTATCTCTTGCTCTTCGGCGGACACCGAAGGCATTGCCAGAGAGGAGGGTCCTGGAGAGGGAGGCTTTGCCAACTCCTCTCCTTCACTCTCGGAGTCCTCTTCTGCAGATGACACAGGCTCAGGTAACAGAGCCACAACAATAGTGGGGAATGGAAGGATTTATACTCCTTGCAGACAGCTGGTCATTTGCATCCTTTTAGAGGGTCATTGAAGTACTATGTCCTCAAGATCACCCGAATAGTGCTTGTGGTTTCTGTAGGTGACCCTGAGGACACAGATAAACCTCCAAGTGCTTCAAGGACACGCTAAAAGGATGCAAATGACCAGCTGTCTGCAAGGAGTATAAATCCTTCCATTCCCCACTATCCTGTCAGAGCTGAAGAAGCTTCTTGGATGAGAAGTGAAACGTCTTCAAAGAAAAACCAAAAAGTTCTGTTGCCTCCTGAAAAAGCACCTTTGGGACAACCATGACCTGGATGACTGAGAATCTCTACAGCCTTTTCAGTTTTGCATCACAATCGGATTCCAGCTTTTTGGGATGCAGGAATTGCTCATTGTGGATACTGAATGTGGCCACAAGATGGCAGCAAGATCTTGCTAATGATATCTGTCTTTGCATCCAATTGATTGGAGAAATAAATCATGGATGTTTTTTTTTAGAACTTCTCATGGCACACACAACAGCGCGTGCCTTTAGCCTCAGGAAGTGTCCAAGATTCTCCTCATCTAAACAGGAACACCTGGATTTCAGATTATCTACTAATCACAGTCTTGGAATTAGCCAGGCATTATAAGAGGAGGGTTGGATTAGAACACAGCACAAGTAGCAAACGCTTCAGAGCAATGGTGAAATTCAAATTTTTTTACTATCAGTTCTACGGGTGTAGTTCGGTGGCAGGGTGGATTTGATTTAAATCGAGTTGATTTAAATCATGATTTAAATCACTAGTAAAAAGACTTGATTTAAATCAACTCGATTTAAATCATAATTTTTAAAGAGCAACTGTCATCTCTGCTACTCCTTTGACCCGCTGTTGACTCACCGATAGTCCCAGTGTTGCAGAATATACAGCCTCATGCTACATAACTAAGCTCCATTTCACGCTGAATAAACTAAATTATTTATGTATCTTAAATAGAAAACTATCTTACGATAGATTTTTACCCCAATTCTCCAAACTACTCAAAATTCCCGCTACCGGTAATCCAGAACCTGTCAGAGTAGTTCAGAGAACCAGCAAATACCACCTCTGGCTGGCCCCAGATCAGGCGATCCGGTCCAAACCGGGAGCATTTCACCCCTGAGCCAAACCCAGGTTAAGAAACCAAACAGACTGACATGTCAGTTGAGCATGTTGTATGGAACATTAGGCACAAAAGGGTTTCCATGCAGTTGTTGGTCACTCTTTGCAACATGCCAATTCTTACCCCGGCATTGGATATTCTCGGTGATGCCAAGCCGCCGTGGTGTTTCCTTGGAAGCCGAAGGGGTGTGGGGTGCTTTCCCCCAAAGTATATTCTGAAAGTCAAACAATGGAAAAACAAGAAGACGAATTGTTGGCGCCAATATGCTGACTCTATAAAGGGCTGTAAAGCACTGTGAAAGCGGTATATAAATCTAAGTGCTGGTGCTACCAGGGTGAGGAAAATTTTCAAAGGACTTAGAAACTTAAGGAAACATAGGGGCCAAAGATCATTAGGCTTGGCCTTGGACATGATGAGAGGAGGTACTTTATCCACAACTAGAAACCCTGGGTGGACCATACCTGATGGGGTGGAGGAGAGGAAGGGGTATCCTGGTAGCCCACGTCCAGGGAGACTTCCAGCGGGCAATACGGGAGCCAGGTTCTGAAGCCCAGGATACAACGGGCGCTGTGGGGAAAGAAAATCAGGTTGAAATCACCTCCTGTAATGTTTCTCATCTACTAACCCATTGAATGTTCTTTTCAATAGTGCAGGGGTCTCCAACCTTGGCAACTTTACAACTTGTGGACTTCACTCCCAGAATTCCTCAGCATGTGCTGGCTGAGGAATTCTGGGAGTTGAAGTCCACAAGTTGTAAAGTTGCCAAGGTTGGAGACCTCTGCAATAAAGGACAGTATCTGCAGCACAGAGGTTGAACTGTGAAGTCGTTGGTGTCCCTAGCAACTGAATCTCCATGCCTGCAATCAAGCTCATCGGTGAGCAGCTTTATCTGCCTCCCTGCCTTCCTACCTGACTTGTACCTTCTATTGCAGGGGTCTCCAACCTTGGCAACTTTACAACTTGTGGACTTCAACTCCCAGAATTCCTCAGCATGTGCTGGCTGAGGAATTCTGGGAGTTGAAGTCCACAAGTTGTAAAGTTGCCAAGGTTGGAGACCTCTGCAATAAAGGACAGTATCTGCAGCACAGAGGTTGAACTGTGAAGTCGTTGGTGTCCCTTGAGTTTGGTTGTTTCCTTGCAGACGTTTCATTACCCAACTAGGTAACAGCATCAGTGTCAGGGAGAGTGAGGTTTGCTCCCTGTTTTATAGATATCAGTTTGCTTTGCCAGTTTTGGCAGGGATATGGCTTCCTTCGCACCCAATAAAATGGCCAATTTTGCTCAAAGTGTGTTCAATACACATTTGTGTATCGGTACAGGCTGCCTGTTGCAGCCTGTTGGCCGTCGGCCCCTCCAGAAGCCGAATCAGAGGAGGAGGAGTTATAGGAGTCAGGGTCAGCATCAAGGCAACCTGAGAGCTCCGAGAGGGAAAAGGGAATGGAGCTGGCAGAGAGAGAGAGAGAGAGAGAAAGAGAGAGAGAGAGAGAGAGAGAGAGAGAGAGAGAGAAAGAGAGAGGCGGAGCCTGGGCCGTCTGTTAGCCCTCAGATGGAGAATCAACACCCCCAGGACTGGAGGTGGCTGATGAGGAAGAGGCGGAACAGCTGGGTCCAGTGCCTGAGGCGCGGATGCATAGAAGGCAGAGGAGAGGACAGCAGTGGAAATCTATGGGCCGATCCTTGGGACGGAAGAGCCACCACTGCTAGCGAAGCCCCACCCTAGCTCTGGGGATAAAAGGCAGGGGGTGGATGATGAGAGTTTGGAAGAAGCACCGACTCAAATGGGATTATAAAATACCGCTATGGCTGGATCTTGGTCATACCTTGTGGAATACAAATATAATGTCACTCGGGGGGTTTTTATACAAAGAGGTTCTTTTTACAGATGCGGGCAGATGGCAGCTGAAGACATTGCAGACACTGTTGGACGAAGGGATTAATTTAACTTGGTTACAATATAATCAATTACAATTGAGATGGAAAGAGGACCAAAAAACTGGTATTATGTTGCACGAGGAAGAATTGGTTAGACATATAAAAGAGAAAGGTCCTATGCATATCAAAAGGCTTTATAATGTTTTGCTAGAAAGGGATTCAGAAACTGAATTAGTTAAAGATTGTATGATTAAGTGGGCACAAAATTTTGAAGAACCAGTGATGTTGGAAACATGGGAAAAAATTTGGGTTCAGAATGTTAAATTTACACAGTCGCAGAACCTGAGGGAAAATTTCTATAAAATGTTTTATAGATGGCATTTAGATCCCAAAAAGTTGTCATGTATGTACCCTAATGTTCAGCCAAAATGTTGGAGATGTGAATGTTTGGATGCTACGTATTATCATGTTTGGTGGACCTGTAGGAAAGTTAAGGCTTTTTGGATAAAAATTTGGTGGGTCATGCAGAATGTTTTGAAGAAAAAAAT
The DNA here is from genome assembly GCF_029531705.1 of Pantherophis guttatus. The sequence continues at coordinate 34,801,262 of NW_026843966.1, read as the reverse complement.
TCAATTCTCTCCACAATTGTTTTTATTGGGTATAGTTAAGGGTTTTACATCGGGTGAAACAAAATTGATATTGTATATGATAACAGCAGCAAGATTGTTGATAGGTAAATATTGGAAAAATGAAGCTTTGCCCACTATTGAGGAATGGACTTTGAAGATGGCCAGTTTTGCAGAGATGGCGAAGATTTCAGCATACTTAAAAGATTGTTCACAAGAGACTTATGAATGGGAATGGAAAAGGTGGATAGAATATGTTCAGAACAAATATCAAACTAGAAAGTATCAAATAGCTTTTATTTGAAAATAATGTATTGGAAATATTTTAATGTAAGGAGGTAAAGAGAAAAATTATACAGGGGAGGGAGGGGTTCAAGTTTATATATAAGTGTTATATTAAGGGTTTTTTATAGTATGAGTATATTATAGGGAAGTCTGGGGGGAGGGGAGGGTTAGGGAGGGTTAGGGAGGTTGGGAAGTTTGGGGGGGGAGGTGGGGGGGGGAAAAGGGGTGAAAATGTAATTGTAAAACTTTTGCAATAAAAAAAAAAAAAAGGCAGGGGGTGGAGAGGAATAGATGGGGCAGACAACTATTCATCTCCCTGCCGCACAGACTTGTTAGCCTGCATCGAGAGAGAAACTTTTTGCTGGGGCTGCCGGCACTCCTAATAAAGGAATCTTTGAGTTAACTTCAGAGGGTTTGTTGTGTTTTGGGAGCTGGGTCAGAACACCGTCCTTGACTTACGACTGTAATTGAGTCCAGAATTCCAGAATTACAATTCCAAGTTGTGGTGTTCATTAGGTGGGTCAGCACCAGGGATGAAATCCACCAGGTTCTGACAGGTTCTAGCGAACCGGTAGGGGAAATTTTGAGCAGTTCGGAGAACCGGCAAATACCACCTCTAGCTGGCCCCAGAGTGAGGAGGGAATGGAGATTTTGTAATATCCTTCCCCTGGAGTGGGGTGGGAATGGAGAGTTTGCAGTATCCTTCCCCTGCTACGCCCACCAAGCCACACCACGCCCACCAAGCCATGCCCACAGAACCAGTAGTAAAAAAATGTGGATTTCACCACTGGTCAGCACATAACCGTGTCTGATTTTATGACCCTTTTAGCAGTAGTTATTAAGCGAACATTAAGTGGTTGTTAAGCAAAGGCTGCTGTCTCTAAACAAATCCTTTATACCCAAGGGGTATTATTTTTGCCAGAAATGAGAAACCAGCAAAAAAAAAAAAGGGCAAAAATTGCATTTACATGACCACTGGACACTACAGTCAGTAATAAATACAAACCAGTTGCCAAGCACCAAAAAATGCAATCACAGGACTGCAGGTGTGTGTGTGGCTGCCAGAACTTCAAAAACAGGTCATAAGTAGTTGGGGTGGGGGGGGGGGGGGCACTATGATTTGGAATGCCTGCTAAGCAACCAGTTGTTCAACGAGGACTACCTCTAATGCAGAAGAGATATATCCTATATCCAGGATATATCCTAAGGGTGAAATCTAAAATTTTTCCCTACCGGTTCTGTGGGCATGGTGTGGCTTGGTGGGCATGGCAGGGGAAGGATACTGCAAAATCCCCATTCCCACCCCACTCTGGGGCCAGCCAGAGGTGGTATTTGCTGGTTCTCTGAACTACTCAAAATTTCCGCTACCGGTTCTCCAGAACCTGTCAGAACCTGCTGGATTTCACCCCTGGTATATCCTGTAAGAAAGGAAACGGGAATGATTGCCAAGCGTCCAAATTTTGATCACGTGGCCCTGGGGATGCTGCAACAGTCATGTGAAAAACGGTAATCGTAAGTCACTTCTTTCAGTGCCGTTGCAATTTCGAAAGGTCACTAAATGAATGGCTGTAAATCGAGGACGAAGACTTGTTTGGATCATCTGATTCTCATTGGCTCAAGGTTGACTCCAGCCTTCCATCCTTCCGAGGTCAGTCAAATGAGGACCCAGATTATTGGGGGCAATAGGCGGACTCTAAAACGCTTAGAGGGGGCTGTAAAAGCACTGTGAAGCGGTATATACCGTATTTTTCGGAGTATAAGACGCACCTTTTCCCCCCCAAAAAAAGAGGGTGAGAATCTGGGTGCGTCTTATATTCTGAATGCCCAGCTTCTCAAACGGAGGTTTCAGAGGCTGAAAAAAGAATCAGAAAGGAAGCTTCAGAAAAGAAGCCCCCAAACAGAGCTTCAGAGGCTTTTTTTCTGAAGCTCTGTTTCAGAGGCTTTCAGAAGCAGGAAAAAAAGTTTTTTCTGAGTTTCAGAAAACTTCTGAAACAGAGTTTCAGAGGCTGAAAAAAAACCAAGGCACAGAGCTCACAACCAAGGAACCTGTCACTAAAATTCACCTCTGGGAACAGCTGATTGGGGGTATTCCAGGAGGCAGATCCACCTGCCAATCAGCTTTTTTCTTATTTTTCCTTCCCCAAAACTAAGGTGCGTCTTATACTCTGAAAAATACGGTAATGTTGTGGCCCCGCCCTCTGAGCCTATCCCATCGGAGGAAGAAAGCTCCGAGCATGAGGAAGAGGAGTCAGCCAGGCCTCCCTCTCCAGGCCCCTCCCCTCTGGCACTGTCTCAGGTGCCGGCCGAGGGAGAGGAGATTAGCAGGGAGACAGGTGTCTCGGATGAGAGTGAAGGAGAGACATCATTCCTGGACGCATGCCTCCGAAGGCGTGATAAACGATTGTAGCAGCTCAGGAGGCATGCTAGGGATTAGAACTGAGTCACTGGACCACACCCCAGAGACTATATAATAGAGGGTGGTGGCCAGTGATCCCTGTGACGAACAAAAATAAACCTTGGATAGTCACTAAAGCCTCGTCCGAAACTGCTGAGAGGAATATTTATTTTTGTTGGACTCTTGTACGCTGAGTATATTATCTTTCTGTTTCTGTGGAAATAAAGCACTTGGCAGACGGTGTGTATATCGCTGCCAAGTTGGAGATAAAGACCTGGGTGTGTGCCAAGTGCTTCCTTAACCCTCGGCTGGCTGTGTTTGTGTGTGTGTGTGGACGGGGACAGATCAGGTAAGTCTAAGTGCTATTGCCATCTACCCCCCCAAAAGCAGAAGGATATTGTTGAGTTACTCACAGTGGATGCTAGATTGTTCCTGCTTGCAGAAAGCTGTCCTTCCACCCGACGGGAGTCAGACCCCAGGTAGAGCGGAGGAGGCGTTTTGCTCGACAACACCCGGCTGAGGTTGCTATGGGAGAAGATTGAGTACCCGATACCTGCAGAGTCAGAAAAGAGATAAAATTCAGGCTGGTGACAGCCCAGAAGACCCACAGCTCCTGATTACAGATTAACAGATTAACAGAGTTCGAAGGGACCTTGTAGGTCATCTAGTCCAACCCCCCCAAGCAGGAGACCCTACACCATTTCTGACAAATGGCACTCCAGTCTCTTCTTGAAAGCCTCCAGTGATGAAGCTCCCACAACTTCCGAAGGCAACTTCTGTTCCATTGGTTTATTGTTCTTACTGTCAGAAAATGTCTCCTTATTTCCAGGTTGAATCTCTCCTTGATTAGTTTTCATCCATTATTCCTTGTCTGGCCTTCGGGTGCTTTGGGAAATAGGTTGACCCCCTCCTCTCTGTGGCAGCCCCTCAAATATTGGAAGACTGCTATCATGTCTCCCTTGGTCCTTTCTCTTCATTAAACTAGACATACCCAGTTCCTGCAACCGTTCTTCATATGTTTTAGCCTTCAGTCCCCTCATCATCTTTGTTGCTCTTCTCTGCACTCTTTCTAGAGTCTCAACATCTGGTGGGCTACAGCCTGTGGCCCACCACCAAAGCCCCATTCCTAGATCCCCTGCCTTACCACGATACTGAAATGCAGTAGTATGGCTTGTCACTCAAGAGGGCAGGAAACCACCTTTTAAATAATTATTTAACATTCTGGGAGTTGAAATCCACAAGTCCTAAAATTGTCAAGATTGGACACCCCTGGGCAGTCCCAGTTCCTTTAGGTCATTCAGATTCATAGGATATAGGATTTATCCAGGGGTGGGCTTCGAAAATCTTAGCAAGGGCTTCTCTGCCCGGTTGCTGGGTAGGCATGGCCATGGTGGGCGTGGCTTAGTCGGCCTCCTGCACCATGGGGTGGGGGTGTTATCCTCCCCGGGCTCTGGAGGCTTTCCTTGAGCCTCCGAGAAGGTGAAAACAGCCTCCCCAAGCTCTGGAGGCCCTCTTTAGGCCGGAAACAGGCCTGTTTCTGGCCTTCCCGAACTTCCAGTAGGCCCGTTTTTCACCCTCCCTGAGCCTCCGCATGCACTCTGCACTTACCTACATCCAAAACAGGCCGTGTGGGGACTCCTGAGAGGGGTGGGGCAGGGTGGGCGGGGCCAGCCAGGAGTGGGATTTGGGGGTTCTCCGAACTGCTTAGAATCTTAACTAGAGGTTCTCCCAAACCCCTACGAACCCCCAGCAGCCCCACCCCTGGATTTATCTCTATTTTTGTTCTTTTTCTCTGCATGCTTTCCAGTTTCTCAGTGTCATTCTTACATTGTGGAGATGTGGACCTAGGATTCCAGCTGCAGTCTGACTAGTCAGAGGGAAGCTGTCACCTCCCATCATCTCAACATTATGCAGGTAGTCCTTGACTTACAACAGCTCATTTAGCGACCGTTCAAAGTTGCAACGGCACTGAAAAAAGTGACTTAGGACCATTTTTCACATTCATTCATTCATTCATTCATTCATTCATTCATTCATTCATTCATTTATTTATTTATTTATTTATTTATTTATTTATTTATTTATTTATCTATCTATCTATCATATTTCTATGCTGCCCACTCTCTGAGGACTCTGGGCAGCTTACAACAAAGACAGTATACTAAATAGCATATTGCTATCTGGGTCCTCATTTTACCCACCTCGGAAGGATGGAAGGCTGAGTCAACCTTGAGCCTGGTGAGATTTGATCTGCTGAACTAGCAGTCAGCTGAAGTAGCTGCAGTACAGCACTCTAACCACTGCGCCACCTCGGCTCTTACGACCTTTGCGGCATCTCCCATGGTCACGTGATCAAAATTCAGATGCTTGGCAAGTGGTTTGTATTTATGACCTTTGCTGTGTCCTGAGGTCATGTGATCCCCCTTTTGTGACCTTCTAACAAGCAAAGCCAATGGGGAAGCCAGGTTCACTTAACAACCAGGTTACTAACTTATCAATGGCAGGGATTCACTTAACAACGGTGGCAAGAAAGGTTGTACAATGGGGCGAAACTCACTTAACAAATGTCTCATTTAACAACAGAAATTTTGGGCTCAATTGTGGTTGTAAATCGAGGACTACCTGTACCTCTGTTGATGCAGCCCAAGCCATAAATTGAGAGCGACCTGTTGTCAGGCCTGGAAGCCATCTTTTTCGTTGGAGCTTCAGGCCTGCCACATTTCCTACTGTGGGAAACTGGGAGGGGGGATTGTATGGAGCCAGGGTGATATATAGTCATAATAACATTCCTTTCTCAGAGAGTCAAGGACATCTTGCCCTGCACCTGGAGGGATATGACTGGGAGGCATCTCCAGTTGGGACGGTGCTTTGATTGGACCATGTGCTGGTCATGTGGGTGTTGGGCAGGGACTTGGACTTTCCTTTGGATGGGGAAAACCTGGAAACTTTCAGATTCGGGTTTTGTGCCAATATGACATCTCTAATAAAATGAAACTTTGAGGAAGCTCAAGCCTTGGAGTTTTCTTTCATTGGGGGTGTTACTTGGAACCCTGACACCTGTACTTGGTCTTAGGCAGGGGTGGGTTCTAAAATTTTTTACTACCGGTTCTGTGGGCGTGGCTTATTTTGTGGGCGTGGCTTGATGGTCATGTGACAATTATTTAGGATTTAGCAGAGGTGCTGGTCTACCAGGCTTTTAACTGCTTGCAGAACTGTACCAATCTACCCAATTATTTTTGCAGGCACTGGTCTACCCATTTATTTTTGCAGGCACTGATCTACTCATGTATTTTTGCAGGCACTGATCTACTCATGTATTTTTGCAGGCACTGGTCTACTCATTTGTTTTCTTTTAACACTGATCAGCTGTAGGGCGGCCCTTTGAAGCCCCGCGACAAGAGTTTAAATAGTTTTTTTCCCTCTAGCCATCAGCTGGGACTCAGGAGGCAGCAATAGATTGGGGGTGGGGCCAAATAAAAGGTAAGAATAACGTGGGAGGGGTGCGGGGGGGGCAGAACCGGTTCGGTGACGTCATATCGTCACCGCTACCGACTCGGCCGAACCGGACTGAACCGGGAGGAACCCACCACTGGTCGTAGGTTGAGGATTACCTGTACTCGGAGAGGTGAAACCCAAAGATTTCCTACAGGCTCCTATGGGAATGACACAGGGGTGAAATCCAGCAGGTTCTGACAGGTTCTGGAGAACCGGTAGCGGAAATTTTGAGCAGTTCGGAGAACCAGCAAATACCACCTCTGGCTGGCTCCAGAGTGGGGTGGGAATGGAGATGTTCCAATATCCTTCGCCCAGGAGTGGGAAGGGAATGGGGAGTTTTGCAGTATCCTTCCCCTGGAGTGGGAAGGGAATGGAGATTTTGCAGTATTCTTCCCCTGCCACGCCCACCAAGCCACGCCCACAGAACCGATAGTAAAAAAAAAATTGGATTTCACCACTGGAATGTCATACCTGGTCCAAGGGTTGCTGGGGATCGCACCGAAGGGAAGGCTGGCTTGGGAAGAGTTGGCTTGAACTGCTGAAGACGGCTCTGTTGAACAGGAGATTCGCCTGAATTGCTTGCCCCACCTTCACCTCCGGATGGGGGAGTTCCCATGGATGCCCCCTCGAGGCTAGACAGGGAAGCGGCCGACTGCAAGGAAAAGAGAACATCAAAAATGATCATGAGGGAAAAAGTTGATTATTTGGGCTCTTTTGGGCTAGAATGGAATGAGCCTGTTTGCTGAGGACATCCTGGGAAGACCTGTTGAAAATCTCCTTCTATATCAGGGGTGTCAGCATTCCGAGTAACGCACCCATTGAAAGCACAACTCTGAGGCAGGTAGATTCCTGAAAGGATATGCTTATTGGATACATCATATCGGCACAGCCGGTGAAAACCAACTCTGACAGTTCCCGCAGTTTTCACCTAATTAAATAAATCAAACTCCCCCTTCCCAGGTGTCACCGGTCACATTGTCCAATGAAGATGGAAGGCAGGCTCCTCTCCTCTTTCAACGGCCACCTGTTTCAATGACCTTGGTTCCCACAAGAAAACATTTTGTTTCGACTGGAGCCGGGCTATCTACTTCCCTCCCCCCTTCCCCCTTTTTGGCTTCGTGACAACTATGAGGCAGCACAAGATGGCTTCAGCCAGTTTCGCTTCAGAGTTGACAAGGGGTGTCCAACCTTGGCAACTTTAAGAGTTGTGGACTTCAAGGCCCAGAATTCCACAGGCTTTTGTTGTTCGTAAAGTGAAGTATAGCACATTCAAAATTAAGCCTGTGTCAGAAACTTCGCTCCTGCGCTTTGCAATTGTTCAAGGCCAGTCAGCCATGGACCCTGGAGGAGGGTGGAAGGGAGAGTGGACGCTAGCGGGAAAGTGAAACTGATGGAAATAAACATGTCTTGTCACTTCCCGCCTGGACTATTGTAATGCTCTCTACATGGGGCTCCCCTTGAGGAGCACCCGGAGGCTCCAACTGGCGCAGAGTGCGGCCGTGTGGGTGGTAATGGGAGCAACATGGCGTTCCCATGTAACACCTCTCCTGCATGAGCTGCACTGGCTCCCGGTGGGCTTCGGGTGGGCTTCAAGGTTTTGGTTACCACCTTTAGAGAACTCCATGGCTTAGGATCTGGTTACCTACGGGACCGCCTACTACCACCAATAGCCTCCCACCGGCCGGTACGCTCTCATAGAGAGGGACTCCTCCGGGTGCCGTCAGCCAAACAATGTCGACTGGCGGCCCCTAGGGCGAGAGCCTTCTCTGTGGGGGCACCTACTGTCTGGAATGAGCTCCCCCCAGAGATACGGAGGATCCCGGATCTGCGCACCTTCCGCCACGCTTTGAAGAACTTTTTATTCCACCAGGCGGGCCTGGCCTAATCTTTTCCCTCTTTTCTTTGTAATATGCAAATTTTAATCTGTTTTTTAAATGACTGGGGTGTTTTAATTTGTCTGGGCCAAATTGTTTAATTTGATTTTATTCTGTTTTTAAATTTTGTATTTATGTATTTTACTGTTTGGCTGTTCAGCACACTGAGTCCTTTGGGAGTAGGGCGGTATACAAATCCAATAAAGATAAAGATAAAGATGCCTCAAGGCCGTTTCTCTGGGAGAAGAAAGAATGCAGCCGCAGGAGTGACTGCTTCAAAAACGTCTCTTTTAAAACTGATTGGACATTGGGGTGGGGAAGACAGGAATGGGAAGTGTTTGGAAGGGAAAAGTTATACCTAGGGATTTGGCCCATGAACCTCAGTTCTGGCTTTGCTTTACTGTATATCATTGACTTTTATCACTGCTAATATCACTGCTTTACTGTACTGTAATCCACTTGACCTTTAGTAAACGATACCTTTCTCAACAAATGGGAGTCAAGGATGGTTCTTACTTGAAGCTGCATGTTGAGGCAGGACTGGCAGCGTGGATAAACACAGGAAGCCCTCGAGTTACGACCACAATTGAGCCCAGCATTTATGTTGCTAAGTGAAACACTTGTTAAGTGAGTTTGCCCCATTTTACAACTCTTCTTCCCACAGTCGTTAAGCGAATGACTGCCGTTGTTAAGTTAGTAACATGGTTGTTAAGCGAATCTGGATTTCCCTATTGACTTTGCTCGTCAGAAGGTCGCAAAAGCGGATCACGTGACCCTCCCTGGGACACTGCAACCATCATAAATATGAACCACTTGCCAAACAATTGAATTTTGATCACGTGATCATGGGGATGCTGTGACGGTTGTGTGAAAAGTGTGAGAAATGGTCATTTTTCAGTGCCGATGTAAGTTTGAATGGTCACTAAATGAACTGTTGTAAATTGGGGACTACCTGTACTTTCAATCTGGACTCAATTCAATGTGTATTGGTCAATCCAAAGAGCTCACATGGAAAAACCTACAGGGATTTACGTATAAAATTCTCCTCATCTGTGCACGATATACATTTTTCATATGACTTGCAACTTTCTGGCAAGCAATTTCTCCCACAACAATGCGTTCTATCCTTTATGGCTACCAATATATGCATTTTAAAACATCAGTTCCATTTATACTTTGAAACTGGTGAGTCAGTTGCCACATTTAGAAAAATAAAAAGTGAGCACATTTCTTGGCCAGCCTATTGAAAGTCTGTTCCAATCTGGCTGGAAGCATTTTTTTATGACAATTCCGGAAGTTTTCCAAGCTGAGTTTGGAACCGTTCCAATCCAAAATGCTCAAAATAGTATCTGAATCCTTCTACTACTCAGTCAAAACAATCCTTTCTGGGAGATAAGGGCTTGGGCAGATATTTTGGGAACTAGGCAGTGGAAGAGGGTAGAGGTGGGAGAAATACCCAGATTGAACAGCCAAGAAGCAGATTCTGACAGAGATAGAGATCCAGGAGAGGAATTTGGGGGGCAAGTTAAAAAAAAAAAAAGCATAGCAATTAAAGTACTGAAGCGGGCAAGGGACGATGGATAGATGATTTTTCTTCTCTGTTGTTGTTTTGATTTGCTTTTCCTTTTCTCTCTCTTTATTTTATTTTCTTTTTTTTTTAGGTAGGTGACATGATTAGAAGCTAGGTAGGATAGAAAGAAAATGTTTTTTAGTAAAAGGTGATACGATTAAAAGTTGGAATAAGTGATAGAAATAAGAGAAGGGGGAATGTTAGTGTATACTTTTATATAATAAAACAAAAGTAACACTAAGAGAAAACATGGAATAATCGAATAATGACAGATTGCAACTTATTATAATTGTGTATCATTATTAGAAATATATATGTTGATTGAATCTAATAATTATGATTAATTTTACTAGTTTTATTTGTATTAGAATGTTGGACACCCGGGTGACAGACTGTTCATGCATTGATTTGATATGTTTGTAAAAAATAAAAAACTTTTTAAAAAAACACAATCCTTTCCAAATGTTTGACAGTAGTTTGCATTCAACCTATTTGGCCCACCTCTACTATATATTTTTAAAAAAGCATTTCGAATGCTTTAGGGGCAAATGAATGGAATATTCATAGCAAGACCTGTACAGGTATTTCTTAACTTACAACCATATTTGAGCCCAAAATTTCTGTTGCTAGTATAGCGAACTTTGCCCCATTTTACGACCGTTCCTGCCACAGTTGTTAACTGAATCACTGGAATTGTCAAGCCGGTTACACAGTCATTAAGTGAATCTGGCTTCCCCATTGACTTGGTTCGTCAGAAGGTCGCAAAAAGTGATCATATGACCTCGGGACACTGCAACCGTCATAAATATGGGTCAGTGGCAAACATCTGAATTTTGCTCATGTGACCATGGGGATGCTGCAACAGTCACAAGTGTGAAACACGGTCATAAGTCACTTTTTTCAATGCTGTTGTAACTTCAAACAATCATTAAATGAACTGTTGCAACTGGAGGCAGTTTTTTTCATCCAAAGCAATACTCACACTAAGTTTTGGCCGGACTAATCTAAGGTCCATGCCTTCATCAAGCTGCCTCAGTTTCTCAGCTGGGTCCAAAGCATCTACGAGATCCATTTCTGCACCTTCGAAGCCCAAACCTTTTCGTTTCAGGGTCTGCACAGATTTAAATACATTAATAATATATATATGTGAAATCAAACAAATATAATGCCATTAAATAAAGCCAATCTGAACTGCAATTGAGTTACGTGCCAAATTTGTGTTTGGCTTATACACTTAATCTTCGATTTATGACTGCAACTGAACCAGGAATTATAGTTGTAACTCGTAGTAGTCATTAAGTGGGTCACCATATGACCACACCTGATTTTATTATTTTTTATGCAGTGGTCATTAAGTAACTGTGGTTGTTGTTAAATAAATGTTGCTTATTTGTAACCTATGACTATCATTAAGTGTTGTATCTTATGATTCTTGACGAATGTATCTTTTCTTTTATGTACACTGAGAACATATGCACCAAAGACAAATTCCTTGTGTGTCCAATCACACTTGGCCAATAAAAATTCTATTCTATTCTGTTCTGTTCTGTTCTGTTCTGTTCTGTTCTGTTCTGTTCTGTCATTACCTGTATTCCCCAATAGATAGAAAGCCTTTTAAAGATTTACAACATTCATTTCAACAGAATAACAGAGTTGGAAGGAACCTTGGAGGTCTTCTACTCCAACCCCCTGCTTAGGCAGGAAATCCTATACCTGTGTTGGCAAACCTATGGCACACGTGCCACAGGTGGCACACGGAGCCATATTGGTGGGCACGCGAGAGTTGCCCTAGCTCAGCTCCAGCGTGCATGCGCACGCTGGCTAGCTGATTTCTGGGCCTTCTGTGCCCACCGGAAGTCGGCAAATGGGCTGTTTCTGGCCTCCAGAGGGCCTCCGGTGGGGTGGGGAAGGCTGTTTTCGCCCTCCCCAGGCTCCTAGAAAGCCTCTGGAGCCTGGGCAGGGCAAAAAACAGGCCTACTGTGCCCTCTGTGCAATCACATGCCAAAAGTGGGGGGAGCATGGGGGGGTTGTACGCGCATGCGTGGGGGAGGCAGGGCACATAGAATTATGGGTGTGGGCACGTGCGCACGCAACTATCCTGCACTCCCCCAGCTTTTGGCATGTGATGGCAAAAAGGTTAGCCATCACTGTCCTATCCCCTTTCAGACAAATGGCTGCCCAATCTATGTCATTGGTTTTGGTGGGAGTAGTTTTGGAGCGGTCTGTCACATACACTGACAGGGCAAGCCACTAGAATATAAACTGAGAGCAAACCCCACTCCTTACTAGCATTGATGCTGTTACCTAGTTTGGGCAATGAAACGTCTGCCAGAAAATAACCAAGCTCAGAGATCACTCTCTTTTCAATCCTGAGCTACAAAGATTCTACTTTAATGGTCATTAAGCGAGGAGCATCTATTACAGTGGCTTCAACATGTCTGTGTTTCTAACACAGAGGAGCTAAATGGTAGGGCAAATTATACACGAACACACATGTATAGTTAATGCATGCAGACCTTAATGCATGAAATTCATTATTTTAAAAAAAGATGGATTTGATATTCAACGAAGAACAGTGGTGAAATCTAAAATTTGTTACTACCGGTTCTGTGGGCATGGCTTGGTGGTGGTGGGGTAATGTGACTGGGTGGGCGTGGCCTTTTTTTTTTTTACTTTTAAAACCATTTTTTTCTACAGCCTCTTCGGCGAAGTGGTTGTAAGGCTTTCAAAAGGCTCTGACGATCCCAGCTGAGTTGCCTGATCAGCAGAGACTTTTTTTCTTTTAAATGCTTCTAACGATCAGGCAACTCAGCTTGGATCGTCAGAGGCATTTAAAAGAAAAAAAGGGTTTTTTTCTTTTAAAAGCCTTTGAGGATCCCAGCTGAGCAGCGCGATCATCAGAGGCTTTTTTTTTTTTTACTTTTAAAAGCATTTTTTCGGCCGAAGAGGTTGTAGAAAAAATGCTTCTAAAAGTAAAAAAAAAGCCTCTGATGATTGTGCGGCTCAGCTGAGAAGGGGTGAGGATTTTTGCTACCAGTTCTCCAAACCACCCGCCTCCATCGCTACTGGATTGGGCAATCCGGTCCAAACCGGGAGCATTTCACCCCTGACGAAGAGAATATTTTTAGCTCAAGATTGGACTGTGGGGCTGTTGACAATCTCTAAGGTTGGTTGTTGCCACTTATTTGTCAGTGATGACAGGAATAGCAGTAGCACTTAGACTTATATACCGCTTCACAGTGCTTTACCGCTCTCTCTAAGTGGTTTACAGAGTCAGCCTATTGCCCCCAACAATCTGGGTCCTCATTTTACCCACCTTGGAAGGATGGAAGGCTGAGCCAACCATGAGCCTGGTGAGGATTGAACTGCTGGCAGTGAGCAGAGTCAGCCTGCAATACTAGCTTTCTAACCATTGCGCCACCACAGCTCTTACTGGTGTTACCTGGTGGGGTTAATGACTCCCTACTAGCACTGATACCTTGTTTGGGTAATGAAATGTCTACAAAAAAATAACTAAGATTAGAGAGCACCAAGAACCCCACAGATGGTTTCTGATGTCCCAAAATCCAACGAGCACTTTGAGGAAGCTGAATTTCAGGAGTTTGTAGAGCTTCTCAGTCATCCAGGTCATGGTTGTCCCAAATGTGCTTTTTTTCAAGAGGCAACTGGACTTTCTTGTTTTTTCTTTTGAAGACGTTTCGCTTTACATCCAAGAAGTTTCTTCAGCTCTGACAGGATAGTGGGGAATGGAAGGATTTATATTCCTTGCAGACAGGATACAAATCAGGGGTGAAATCTACTTACCTTCCCTACTGGTTCGGAAGTGCACGCGCGCGTGGGAAACCCTCTGCGCCAGGGGTGGGTTCTACTTACCTTTACTACCGGTTCGCATCGGGAGCGCATGCGCAGATCACCTATGATGGCGTCTGGGTCGGTGAGTGGAGCCTCCTGCCGGTTTTACTACCGGTTCTTGAGAACCAGTCCGAACCGGGGGCAACCCACCATGCTCAAACCCTTCTGTGCATGTGCAGAGGGTAAAAAACAGGTTACTTCCTCCTTAAAACCAGGAAGTAACGACGACCGAGCGGGTGGGCGAAGCCTCACGCTGCCATTGCTACTGGTTCTCTGAACTACCTGCCGTCATCATTACCGGTTCCGCCGAACCGGTCTGAACCAGTAACATTTCACCCCTGATACAAATCCTTCCATTCCTGTCAGAGCTGAAGAAGCTTCTTGGATGAGAAACGAAACGTCTTCAAAAGAAAAAAGCAAGAAAGTCCAGTTGCCTCCTGCAAAAAGCATCTTTGGGAGTGAATTTCAAGAGCCCTCCCATGTTTTACCTCCAGAATATCCGAGTTGGTTCGGCTCTCGTGGGGCTCGCTGTACTCCGTGTACTTCAGCAGAACCTTGTCCATGTCTGTGCTGGCATACTGGAAGAGCCTGTTGGTGCTGTTGAAAATGATCAGGGCGATTTCACAGTCACAAAGGACGCTCAACTCATAGGCCTTTTTCATCAACCCGAATTTTCTCTTGGTGAAAGTGACCTAAAAACGGCAGGAGAAACAAAATACAGGAAGTCCTCGACTTGCAACCACAACTGAGCCCCAAATTTCTGTCGCTGAGCGAGACGCTTGTTAAGTGAAGTTGGCCGCCTTTTACGACCCTTCTTGCCACGGCTGTTAAGTGAATCATTGCAGCTCTTAAGTTAGTAATACAATTGCTGAGTGAATGTGGCTTTCCCATTGACTTTGCTGATTTGAAGGTCGCAAAAGGGGAATCGCATGAGCCCCGGGACGCTGCAACCGTCATAAATATGAGTCAGTTGCCAAATGTCTGAACTTTGATCACATGACCATGGGGATGCTACAATGGTCGTAACGGTGAAAAACAGACGTAACCGTCACTTTTTTTCAGTGCCCTTGGTAACTTTGAACAGTCACTAAATGAACTGTTGTAAGTCAAGGACTACCTGTAAGAAGAAGGGCAGATTTGGCCAAATTGCCACTGGGGCCAGGAACTACAGAATCATCTGGCACTCAGTTTCTGTCAACTCAAAGGCTCTAGTCCAGAGGTGTCAAACTCAAGGCCTGGGGGCCGAATCTGGCCCGTGAGGTGCTTAGATCTGGGCCCATGGGGCCACCCTGGAAACGGCAAAGGACCGGCCCACGGTGCCTCTGCGGGTGAAAACAGAGCTCAGAGGGTTGCAGGATGCCATCACAGCCAAAAACTGAGCCATGCCCCCCCTGCCCACGTCCCCTGCCCCCCCCCGGAGGTCAAACACAACCCTGATACAGCCCTCAATGAAATCGAGTTTGACACCCCTTACTCTACTTCCTCCTTAAGGCCTCCGTAATGTCATTCAGGTCCTTCTTTTTCCTGCTCTTCCTTTGCTTCAGACAGTTTTGGGCCTGCATTCCTCAGCCGTGGAGCTAAGGCAGGCCGCTGATGGCTGTTGACATAACTGTCATCTCTGCCCCTGAGAAACTCTGGTTCTCGAGTTAACTCCCGAGGACAAAATGAGAACTGAAAAGGGTGTAGATTGAGATATGTCTCATTTTATCCCCAAACAATCCTGTGAGAAAGCTGGACTAAGAAAAAAAGTATTACCCAAAGTCACTTAATGTTTGTGGTTAAGTGGGTGGCATGCAACAAGTATAATGAGTCAGCAATTTTTAAAATCTTTTCCTTTCTGATAAAGCTCTTTATCTTCTTCTTTATCTTTCCTCTCTTCCCTTTTTCCTTTTCCCCTTTCCTTTTTTCCCTTCCTTTCTTTTCCTCCCTCCCTCCCTTTCCTTTCCTTCTCTTTTCCTCCTTCCTTCCTCTCCCCCTTCCTTCCCCTCTATTCCTCCTTCCTTCCTCTCTCCTTCCTTCCCCTTTTCCCTCCCTCTTTCTCTTCCTTCATCCCCCTTCTTTCCTTCTTTCCATTCATCTCTCCCTCCCTCCCTCCCTCCTTTTTCTTTCTTTCCTTCTTTTTCCTTTCTTTTTCTTCTTTCTTTCCCTTTCATTCTTCCTTCCTTCCCTCCCTCCCTCCCCTTCCTTCCTCCCTTTCCTTTCTTCCTCCTTTTCCCTTCCCCTTCTTTAAGATGGTCCTCCTCTGACAGCCACTTGACTTTTTCAATGGCTATTTCAATTTAAAAAGTCTCCCCAAGTTGGCTACAGATGATGGTCAGAGGGCCATCTGATTGCTAGTCCCCTTCTGCTTAGGAGGCACTTACTTGCCGGTTCCGTTGGTCCAAGATTCGGCTAATCTGTATCTTTTTTCGGCCCATTGCAGTCCGGGTGGGTGGGTGGGGGGGTGAAAGAGCTTCCCTAAGATGGAAAAAAAAAGGGGGGAGTTATTTGTGTATTCAGGAGTTTTTACAAGGGCAAAAAACAGATTTGAAGTCAGAGTTGAATCTAGTTCCAAATCAGCTTCATCATCACGGCTCCTACTCTGTGAATCTGGAGATTTTTCACATTTTCTGGAAGTCCAAGGGATATTTTTAGCTGTTGCATGAACTGCTGATCCTAAAGGAGGGAGAAAGGAGTCACGTAGCCACGAAGTCCATTTCAAATCACTTTAAAACCATGATTGCAAAATTAGTCTGTAACCTGGGATTACTCCAACTCTGGAGGCACCAGACCAATAAGTCTTCTCATTCTGACCTGCTGCTCACAAACAAGCCTCAAAATCAGCAACAGTCAGTTTTTCCATTCCTCTGCCATCAATAAAACATGATTTCAATGGGCTGCATTAAAATAAGCGAGTACATAAAGAAACTTTTAAAAAAGGACTGCCTTAGGAAGCTGGCAACTAGCAGTGACGATTGCACTGTCCCAGGCTCATGTAACCTTCCCAGCCGGCTACTGACAAGTAAAGTCAATGGCGGAAGCCAGATTCGCTTAACAACCACAACAACTCACTTACCGACTGCAATGATTCACTTAACAACGGTGGCAAACAAGGTCGTGAAATGGGGCGAAACTCACTTAACTGTCTTGTTTAGCAACGGAAATTTTGGGCTCAATTGTGGTCATAAATTGAGGACTACCTGTATACAGTGGTGGGATTCAGCCGGTTCGCACCACTTCGGGAGAATCGGTTGTTAAGTTTCTGAACAGTTTGGCAAATTGGTTGTTGGCAGAAATCATTAGGGCAGAGAACTGATTGTTAAATTACTTGAATCCCACCACTGCCTATATACTATAACTATTACTATGCAGGTAGTCCTTGACTTACAACAGTTTGTTTAGTGACCATTCGAAGTTACAACAGCACTGAAAAAAGTGACATACTGTATGTCCGTTTTTCACAGTTTGCAGCACCCCTCACGATCACGTGATCAAAATTTGGATGCTTGGCAACTGGTATCTATTTATGACTGTCTCCCAAGGTCCTGTGATCCCTTCTTATGACTTTCTGACAAGCAAAGTCCATAGCGAAGCCAGATTCACATAACAACCAGCTTAGTAAATTATCAACGGCAGTTGATTCACTTAACAACTGAGGCAAGAAAGGTCGTGAAACGGAACAAACCCCATTTAACAAATGTATCCGTTTACAACAGGTATCTTGGGCTCAATTGCGGCCGTAAGTCGAGGACTGCCTGCATTACACTTTCAGCCTCTGAGAATCCAGCCCTTAACGGCACAACCACGGAGAATCCGAAATCAGCTCTTGTCGCTTTCAAGGACTTTTCCATTCACGTTGGTGAATTCCAAGCGCTGGTGTATTTTCATTTCCCTGCCCTGCTGTTTTGCTCTCTTATCTTCTGCCTCTTAAGCATCTCAGATTATATTTAGCTGATCAGAACTAATTTTAAAGAGATGGAAGGAAACGGTGACCAACTTCCCATGACCCCAATGTGGAGGGTTCAATGTGTCATCACCCACGCAGGGCACCAAAAGGTGCATTCAAGAGAGACGGTTGTCCGAGGACCGTGATGGGAAGGGGAAATTGAAAAAAAAAATTCCCATGGGGAAGCCCCTTCCCCCCCCAGCCTGTTCCCAGACAGAAAACATTTAATTTGCAAAAGGCAACCATCTCAGTTGTTTAGAAGCAGTCACAGTGATTTACCAACAGGGCACCGCTTGGAAACTGAGGCAGACTGGCAACAAGGACCAACAATTTCATGCTGGAATAGTTTTCCGCTGCCTCAGAGACGGAAAATGCTGCAGATGTGTTTGTGTCTTTTTTTTTAAATGCACTTTCCCCCCCCAATGTCTTGCTTATTTTTTTGTTTTAGTAAAAAAAACACCTCTTTTTTCTTTTTGGAGTTTTGTATTTTAACTTTTTGAATAAATATAAAAAGTTGACAGCAAAAATGAACTACAGGGAGTCCTCGGCTTACAACATTTTGTTTAGTGACCGTTCGAAGTTACAATGGCACTGAAAAAAGTGATTTACGACCGTTTTCCATACTTAGAACCGTTGTAGCATCCCCATGATCATGTGATCAAAATTCGGATCCAATGGGTTCAGATTTATGATGGTTGCAATGTCCCGGGGTCATGTGATCCCCTTTTATAATCTTCTGACAAGAGAAATCAATGGGGTAACTGGATTCACTTAACAACCGTGTCACTTAACAACTGTGTTACTAATTGAACAACTGTGATGATTCACTTAACGATGGCAAGAAAGGTCGTAAAACAGGGCAAAACTCACTTAACAAATGTCCCGCTTAACACAAATTTTGGGCTCAATTGTGGTCATAAGTCGAGGACTACCTGTATTTGTTACATTTAGCTTTAGCTAAAGTAATGAGTTGTTATGATATCCAGACTGGAAAAAAAAAACAACTGAAAAAAGATGGAAAACATTTCACCTCAATATTAGGAAAAGGCATTTGTTTGTTTTTTATCTTTCTGGCATAAGGAAATCAAAATAGACTTGGCATCTCTCTAATTGCTTTAAACCAGTGGCCTCCAACCTAGGGGTGGGCTGCTGGGGGTTACCTCTAGCTAAGATTCTGTACAGTTCAGAGAACCCCCAAATCCCACTCCTGGCTGGCCCCACCCACCCCACCTTGCCCCTCCCAGGAGTCCCCACACGGCCCGTTTTGGATGCAGATAAGTGCAGGGCGCGCACAGAGGCTCAGGGAGGGTGAAAAACGGGCCTACCGGAAGTTCGGGAAGGCCGGAAACAGTCCCGTTTTCAGCCTCCAAAGGGCCTCTGGAGCCTGGGGAGGCCATTTTCGTCCTCCCGGAGGCTCAAGAAAAGCCTCCGGAGCCCGGGGAGGGCAAAAACACACACCCCGCTGTGGTGCAGGAAGCCAACTAGGCCACGCCCACCATGGCCACGCCCACCCAGCAACCGGGCAGAGAACCCCTTGCTAACATTTTTGAAGCCCACCCCTGAATCTACCTACACACTGCAGCTTCCGTAAAAGGAGGAAGAGAAGGAGTCTCAGCTGTTCTAATGCTTTTAAAGCAGGGCTGTCTGAAAACAGAGGGGGCTCCATCAAAATATTTACAAAGGCCGAGGAATAAGCCAATCAATCGAAGGTATCAAAAAGGTGAACTTAACGTTTGCCACTGCTTAGAAAGCAATAGTGAGAATAAAGCTTTAGCTCCATTCTACCCCCAGGAAGACAATACCGGGTAGAGACCTGATTGGTTGGCAAATCTTATGTAAAAAAATCCAGAGGTTTCATCAGCCACGTCTTCCCTAGAAAGCTCATTAAGGGAAACCGGAAAGCAGCACTGATTTCTCATCTGCCAAGGGCTAATTATGGAATAAAAATTAATATTATAGATTTTAATGGACCCAGCTCCAAACAGGGAGCATGCTGTATTTTCTCAGCTACAGAATTCGGCTTTGAAATAATTTTTATAATACCCTGTTCCCCAAAAATAAGACCTCCCCCTAAGCCTAATTGGGCTTTTGAATTGGGCTTTTGAAGGCCAAGCGCTTATTTCAGGGTTCAAAAAAATGTAAGACAGGGTCTATATTTTCAGGGAAACACGGCAGGTATGAAACTATTAGGTTTCTCATCTTTCTGACGCTGAGAGAGAGCTGCGCAATCTGAATCAAGAATGGCTTTTGGAAAGTTGATCTTTCTCCAAATTTTTGACTCCATTTTGGAACTGGAGGTTCTTATCCTTTGGTGAGGCTGATTTTGTATGGTGAGATCCTCAATATTCCTATTAAAATCATTCATGCTTGTATCTCAATATCCTGTGTGTATCAATACATCGCATACCCCTCCTTGTTGATATAATATAAACAGCATCAGTACAGGTAATCCTTGAGTTGCGACCACAGTGGAGCCCAAAATTTCTGTTGTTAAGTGAGTCTTGTCCCGTTTTATGACTTTTCTCCCCACAGCTGTTAAATGAATCACTGCAGTTAATAAATTAGTAGCCTGGTTGTGAAGTGAATCTGGTTTCCGCATTCACTTTGCTTGTCAGGCGGTTGCAAAAGGAGATCTCATGACCCCGGGACACTGCAACCGTCATAGGTATGAGCCAGCTGCCAAGCATCTGAATTTTCATCACATGACCATGGGCAGGCTGCAAAGGTCGTAACTATGAAAAATGGCCATATGTCACATTTTTCAGTGCAGTTGTAACTTTGAACGGTCACTAACTGAACTGTTATAAGTCGAGGACTTCCTGTAAAGGGAGTCCTTGCTTTACAACAACAGTCGAGACCAAAATCTCTCTTGCTAAGCAAGGTGGTTAAGCGAGCCACGCCCGATTTTATGACCTTGTTGCCACAGTTATTAAGTGAATCACTACAGTTGTTAAATGAATTATGTAGTCAATAAACTAATACAGCCTCCCCCAATCACTTTGCTTGGTGGAAGCCAGTTGGGAAGATTGGAAATGGCAATCACATAATCCCGGGTTATGTGCAGCTGTCATAAATTCATGCCTGTTGCCAACATACAATAGCAATAGCAATAGCACTTAGACTTATATACTGCTTCACAATGCTTTTATAGCCCTCTTAAGTGGTTTATAGAGTCAGCCTATTGCCCCCAACAATCTGGGTCCTCATTTTACCCACCTCGGAAGGATGGAAGGCTGAGTCAAACTTGAGCCTGGTGAGATTCAAACTGCCAAGTTGCAGGCAGCCGGCAGTCAGCAGAAATAGCCTGCAGTACTGCGCTCTAACCACTGCGCCAACGTGGCTCTGATCAAGTGCTTTTGCACGAGATACACTGCATTAATAAACACTGCAGAGAAAAATAATTTTGATCACGTGACTGTGGGGATTCTGCGACAGTCGTTAAGTGTGAGGAATGGTGGTAAGTCACTTTTTTCGATGCTGTTTTAACTTTGAATCAACTCTAAATGCTTGGTCGTAAGTCAAGGACTACCTGTACGATATGTCGGCCTGCAAGGCGTTCTCTTGATTAGAGACGCCAGCTTGCATAGAATAGTGAAAGGGTGTCAAACTCAAGGCCTGGGGGCTGGATGTGGCCTGCGGGGTACTTAGATCTGGCCCACGGGGCTGCCCTGAAAACAGCCAAGGACCAGTCCATGGTACTTCTGCCCGTGACAACGAATCTATGGCACACATGCCGGAAGTGGCACGCAGAGCCATCTTTCCGGGTATGTGAGCTGTCGCCTGTTGCTCTTCCGGGTTCCTACGCGCCGGCCAGCTACTCTTCACGCACATGGGAGCGCAGGAAACTGGAAGAGCAGCTGCCCGGCGAGCATAAGTGCACCGGGAAGATGATCTTCCGGTTTCCGGCACGCATATGTGCACCGGCCAGCTGGTCTTCGCACACGCATGTGCACCAGAAACCAAAGACCAGGTGGCCGGTGAGCATGTGCATGCTGGAAACCAGAAGATCATCTTCCCGGGGAGCGCATGCACGCCGGGTGGCTGCTCCTCCAGTTTCTGGCACCGCTTATGCAGTGGTGAAATCTAAAATTTGTTACTACCAGTTCTGTGGGCGTGGCTTGGTGTGTGTGTGGGGTAATGTGACTGGATGGGTGTAGCCAATTGTTTTTTTTTTAACTTATAAAACCATTTTTTCTACAACCTCTTCAGCAAAGAGGTTGTAAAAAATGCTTTCAAAAGGCTCTGACGATCCCAGCTGAGTTGCCTGATCGGGAGAGGCTTTTTTAAAAAGCCTCTGCCAATCAGGCAACTCAGCTTACATCGTCAGAGGCATTTAAAAGAAAAAAAGGCTGTTTTTTTTCTTTTAAAAGCCTTTGACGATCCCAGCTGAGCTGCACGATCATCAGAGGCTTTTTTTTTTTTACTTTTAAAAGCATTTTTTTGGCCGAAGAGGTTGTAGAAAAAATGCTTTTAAAAGTAAAAAAAAAGCCTCTGATGATTGTGCGGCTCAGCTGGGCATGGGGGGGAGTGCAGGGATTTTTGCTACCGGTTCTCCAAATCACCCGCCTCCATCGCTACCGGATCGGGCGATCCGGTCCAAACTGGGAGCATTTCACCCCTGCGCTTACGGTCCCGCACTTGCTGCCAAAAAGGTTCGCCAACACTGGGCTAAGCCTTTCTTCGAGTCCTCTAGTAGGCTTTGCATTTTACAGGTGATATAGAAACACTGGAGTGGGTTCAGGAGAGAGCTACCAGACAAAAATGGCTCTAGGAATGAAGTCCTATGAAGAACATAGGCTGCGTTCAGTTTGCAAAACGGAAGACAGAACACAGAATAATAACACAACTGGAAGGGACTAGATCTTCTAGTCCAATGCCCTGTTTGAGCAGGAGACCCAGATAAATGGCTGCCCAGTCTCTTTTTGAAAGCTTCCAGTGATGGACCACCCACAATTTCTGAAGGCAAGCTATTCCGTTGTTTGATTGCTCTCACAGTTAGGAAATTTCTCCTTTAGTTTTAGGTTGCTTCTCTCCTTGATTAGTCTCCATCCCATTGTTTCTCGCCTTTTGGTGCTTTGGAAAATACTTTTTTTTTTAAAAGTATTTTCCCCCCCAAAATGTATCATCACCCCTAGTCTTCGTTAGACTAGGCATTCCCAGGTCCTGCAACCATTCACTCTCTAGAAACTTCTAAAAAGCAGTTCCAAGGAGCCTGGTTTAGCTCAACAGACAGAAGCACTGTAATTTAACACCAGCTGTCTGCAATTAAAGTAAGATCGAATCTCGCCAGGCTCAAGGTTGACTCAGCCTTCCATCCTTTCTAAGGTAGGTAAATTGAGGACCCAGTTTGTGGGGGCAATAAGCTGACTTTGTATAAATATACAAAAGTATGAAGGCTATTGCTTAACGCACTGTAAGCCACCCTGAGTCTCCGGAGAACGGCGGCATATAAATCAAATTAAAAAAAAAAAAGAGGATAATTCGTTCTCCATTAAAACAAAAAACAAGACCGCGACTTTGGTTGAAATTGAAAGAAAGCTAAGCCAGGCTGAATAATAGGGGGGACTTCCTGTTGAAGGGTCCTTGGTGCTCTCTGAGCTTGCTTCTTTTCTTGCAGATGTTTCATTACCCTAAGTGACCCTAAGTTCATTACCACAAACTAAGAGACATCATCAATGCCATGACAATGTTACCTAGTTTGGGTAATGAAACATCTGCAAGAAAACAAGCAAACTCAGAGAGTATCAAGGACCACTCATTTCAACCCTGAGCTACAAATATTCTCCTTTATTGGTATACAGTGAATTACTTACTACCATGTTTCCCCCGAAAATAAGACCGGGTCTTATATTAATTTTTGCTCCAAAAGACGCATTAGGTCTTATTTTCTGGTTAGGTCTTATTTTCGGGGAAATATGCGTCCGTATGGCTGGCGATCTTAACTGGGGATTATTTTGGGGGGTAGGGCTTATATTACAAGCATACTGAGAAATCATGCTAGGGTGTATTTTCCAGTCAGGTCTTATTTTCGGGAAAACAAGGTAGCACTGATGATGTTATCGTGTTTCCCCAAAAATAAGACCCTGTCTTATATTTTTTTGAACTCCAAAATAAGCGCTTGGCCTTATTTTCGGGGAGGTCTTATTATTTTGGGGCGCGTGGAGCAAGATGGGACTCCTCTTGCCATCTTACCTGATTTCTAGCTCTGTGTTTAAATATTTTTGGGGGGGGGCTTATTTTCAGGGGGAGGCTTATTGTAGCGCATGCGCTCAAAAGCCCAATTGGGCTTATTATCAGGGGATGTCTTATTTTCGGGGAAACAGGGTACCTACCTGGGTAATGAAATGTCTGCAAGAAAACAAGCAAGCTCAGAGACCACCAAGTACCCCTCATGTCAATCCTGAGCTACCAATATTCTCATTTATTGAAGCTTCCTGTTGGTTAGAGCTGTGAAGTACAGGTAGTCTTCAATTTATGACCATTCGTTTAAAGACCATTCAAAGTTACAACAGCATTGAAAAAAGTGGCTTGTGACTGGTCCTTGCATTTATGACTATAGGAGATGACCGGGCTGAGCCCGAGGGAGGGGTCAGGCATGTCATCAGTCTTGAGTCCCTTCAGGTCCGCAAGAGATCTAAGTCCACCTTGAATTCCATTGACTCTTTCTACCGCCCATTTGCTTGACTGTTAGTAGTTCAGATTCTTCTAGAGAACTAGCATGGAATAAACTTGTACTCATGTGAACAGCTGCACTTCCTGATTTCTTGCACCTGATAGTGAATGTCACAGTGCCCCTGTGGTCATGTGATCAAAATTCAGGCGTTTGGGAACCAGCACTTATATGAGAAGATTGCAGTGTCCAGGGGTCAAGTGATCACCACATACAAACTCCCCAAAGAATTCCAACAAGCAAAGTCAATAACAAAACAACAGGGATAGAAGGGGCCTTGGAGGTCTTCTAGTCCAACCCCCTGCTCAAGCAGGAAACCCTATACCAGCAATCTGTGGCTCCAGAGCCGCATGCGGCTCTTTGGGCCCTCTGCTGTGGCTCCCTGTTGGGTGATCCCACCACTGGCTGGGCCCGCCCCTTGCCCTCCCCTCCCAGTCACTCCTTGCCTGGCCTGAAAAGGTAAAGGCGACAGCAGGTGATGGAGAAGTGGCTGGGGCAGAGACAGAGAAATACAGAGAGAGGGGGAGAGAGAGAGAGAGAGAGAAAGACAAAGACAGATACAGATACAGAGGGAGTCATGTGACTGGTGGAAGTAAGTGACGTCGAGTTGGCCATGTCCACCCAGGTTTTGTGGCTCCCGGTGTTTTCTTTTCTGTGGGAAACGGGCCCAAATGGCTCTTTGAGTGTTTAATGTTGCAGACCCCTGCCCTATACCATTTCAGACTGGTTGTCCAATCTCTCCTTAAAAACCCAGTGTTGGACCATTCACAACTTCTTGAGACAACGGGGGAAGTTAGATTTGCTCAAGCGATTAACCTTCACTTAATGACTGCAGTAACAAGATCGGAAAATTGGTGCTTAGCGATGGAAGTTCCAGTCTCAACTGTCGTCATAAGTCAATGGCGACTTGTTGTGGAATAATATGTCATTGGTAGACTCCTGCTTTGGAGACAGTCAATCAGAGGCTGGATTCCCACCCCACATCATGGACCTGATCAGTTCTGGGAAAGACTAAAGACAACAATGGCAGCCATGTTTACTCAAACATAACCAATGTACTTTCACTAAAGAATTGCCTCTTGATCAGTTCTGGGAATTTTATTTTTTTAAAACAACAGAATTGGTGGCCTTTTGAAAAAGTTTGAAAACCCCTGATTTAGTTGACACCTTTTCTGACTTCCTAAAAAGGATGTGAAAGCCGCAGTTGACAAAAGCGATGATGGGTAGCGGAGTCTCTCTATGGGACCTGTGGGTGACAACCATGACACTAAGAAAAAGGGAAAGGAATCTCCAAACTTGGCAACTTTAAAACTTGTGGACTTCAACTCCCAGAATTCCTCAGCCAGTCTTGTTGCTGTGGTCATAAAGTTGAAGTCCATAAGTACAACAGAATAACAGAGTTGGAATGGACCTTGGAAGTCTTCCAGTCCAACTCTTTGCTCAACTAGGAAACCCTATATCCGTGATGGCGAACCTATGGCACGCGTGCCATAGGTGGCATGCGGAACCATGTCGCCTGGCAAGCCGGCTCAGCTCTCAGCCTCTCTAGGAGACTCTGGAGGCTGGGGACAGCAAAAAAGTCACTTCCTGTCTAACCGAAAGTTGGAAAACGGGCCCTTTCGGGCCTCCGGAGGACCTCCGAGGGGGTGGGGAAGGCTGTTTTCGCCCTCCCCAGATGCACAAAGAGGATCTGGAGCCAGGTGAGAAAGAAAAATGGGCCTACTGGGCCATCGCATGCCAGGAGTAGGGGTCGCATGCGCATGCGTGGGGCAGGGCACATAGAATTATGGGTGTGGGCACACACGTACGCGAACCTCCCCCGCCCTGCCCTTCCTGGCACGTGATGGCAAAAAGGTTAGCCATCACTGCCCTATATCATTTGAGACAAATGCTGTCCAATTTTTTGTTAAAAGCCTCCAGTGTTGGAGTGCCCCCAATTTCTGGAGGCAGGTTGTTCCACTGATTAATTGGAAAAGGAAATTTCTCCTTAGTACTAGGTTGATTCACTTCTTGATCAATTTCCATCCATTACTTCTTGTTCTGCTTTCAGGTGCTTTGGAGAAGAGATTGACCCCCTTTTCCTTGTGGCAGCCCCTCAAATATTGTAACACTGCTATCATGTCACTCCTAGTCCTTCTTTTCATTAAACTAAACATAACCAATTCCTGCAACCGTTCTTCATATGTTTTTGTCTTTGGTGCTCTTCTCTGCACTCTTTCTAGAGTCTCAACATCTGGATGCCGTATTCCAAGTGTGGCCTTATAAAGGCATGATAGAGTGGTATAAACACGTCACATGATCTTGATTCTATCCCTCTGTCTTAAAGTTGCCAAGTTTAAAGATCCCTGATCTAGAGTTTGAATGAAGATGCTCTAATCTGCTGGCCTGGAGTGGATGAGGATATGCAAGGAAGTCAGAGGGTGGGCTTAATTGTGTATGAAGAGGCTAAAATGTAGGTCAGGAGAACGGAATTGATGCCATTTGGGTTATTAGGGGTAAGTATTAATGTAGGAATCAGGGGCGCTATTCAGCAGGTTTTGACAGGTTCTGGAGAACCAGTAGCGGAAATTTTGAGTAGTTGGGAAAACTGGCAAATACTACTTCTGGCTGACCCCAGAGTGCGGTGGGAATGGAGCAGAGGTGGGTTTCAACAGGTTCTGACCAGTTCTGGAGAACCGGTAGCAGAAATTTTGAGTAGTTCGGAGAACCTTGATAGTACAGGGGTTTAGTGCACCCTGTAATTAACACAGCTGCCTGCAATTTCTGCTGGTTCGAATCTCTCCAAGGCTCAAGGTTGACTCAGCCTTCCATCCTTTCTAAGGTAGGTGAAATGAGGACCCAGTTTGTGGGGACAATAAGCTGACTTTGTATAAAACATACAAAAGAATGAAGGCTATTGCTTAACGCATTGTAAGCCACCCTGAGTCTCCGGAGAAGGGCGGCATATAAATCAAATTAAAAAAAAACAAAAAAAAAACGGTAGTAAAAATTCTGACTGGCCCCGCTCCCATCTATTCTCTGCCTCCCAAGTGCCAGCTGATCGAGAGGAAATGGGGATTTTGCAATATCCTTCCCCTGGAGTGAGGTGGGAATGGAGATTTTACAGTATCTTTCCCCTGCCACGCCCACCAAGCCATGCCATGCCCACCAAGCCACACCCACAGAACCGGTAGTAAAAATTTTTGAAACCCACCACTGGAATGGAGATTTTGCAGTATCCTTCCCCTGGAGTGGGGTGGGAATGGAGATTTTGCAGTATCCTTCCCCTGGAGTGGGGTGGGAATGGAGATTTTGCAGTATCCTTCCCCTGCCACGCCCACCAAGCCACACCACGCCCATTAAGCTATGCCCACAGAACCGGTAGTAAACCGGTAGTAAAAAATTTGAATTCCACCACTGGTAGGAATCCACAAGGTGGTGTTTAATGGCATGTTATGCTCCAATGAATGGTGAACAGGAGGACCGGATATACATTTTGGGGGATTTTGTGGTAATTTTGTGCAAAAAACCCCAATCAAATTAATCTACCAGATACATACAAGCTGAGGGACTACAGAAAAAGAGATGGCACCATTGAGAGACCCAGGCCTAGTAATATGTTCATACGGGGAGTCCTTGAGTTGCAACCATTCATTTAGTGACTGTTCAAAGTTTCAATGGCACTGTAAAAAATGACTTATGACCATTTTCCACACTTACAACCATTGCAGGATCCCCATGGTCACGTGATTAAAATTCGAAGGCTTGGCAAGTGGCATGTATTTATGACGGTTGCAATGTCCCGGGGTCACGTGATCCCCATTTGCGACCTTCTGACAAGCAAAGTCAATGGAGAAGCCAGATTCCCTTAACAACCATGTTACTAACTGAACAACTGCAGTGATTCACTTAACAACTGTGGCAAGAAAGATCATAAAATGGGGCAAGCGTCACTTAACAAGTGTTTTGCTCAGCAATTAAAATTTTGAGCTCAATTGTGGTCGTATGTCGAGGACTACCTGTAGAGAAAAATGAATAAATATTGATCTAAAGATGCAATTAATTAGATCGTTTATGAAAGAGTGAATTATGATGCTGCACAAGTGATACGAGATTGTAGAAGTCGAAGAGACCCACTTTTGGTGGTTCCAGGACTGAATCTAGAGAAAAAATAGATCACAGAAGAAAAGAAAAAAAGAGAAAAATTTAAGACATGGAAGAGAAAAATTACTGCAAAAAAAAAAAAAAAAAAAAAGTGAGACGAAAAATATCGTGCAATGCGTACAAAGAAAAATCACGATTGCAGAAGAATGTAATGTAGTTTTAAAAAGGGCAAGGACTGTTACGATTACAAGAAGTTCAGAAAACGGAGAGAAATTCTGAAGAAAACAAAAACTTGTTTTGAAAGTCATTCTTAGCAGATAAACAAGAAGGGTTCAGCGGAATAAATGGAAATTTTTAAAAGCATGAAACGATTTGGATAAAACCACTGGCAGAAATACTGTAGATATTTGCATGGGGATAATAGTAATGAGTTTGCAGTTTGTGCGATTCAGTTAATAACTGCAGTTGTTACAGCACGGCAAAACAAGTTGTAAAATCGGGTGCGATTCACTTAACGACCACCTTGCTTAGCAAGAGAAAGTTGGTTCCAATTCTGGCATAAGCAGAATCAACGTTCTAATTGCTTGTATGCGACAGCTGTTACAAATTGGTAATTTTCATTTAAGACCATGAAATTAATTTCTTTCAGAAGCACCATTTGAAACTACCCGATGCAATATATATATATATGAAGACCTCCAAATTCCCTTTCAACTCTTTTATTGTTATTCAACAAAATCAGTAGTTCTTTATAAGATTTGAATTCGCACTACATACATTCCAGGGGTGAAATGTAAAATTTGTTACTACCGGTTCTGTGGGCGTGCTTTGGTGGAAGGGGGGTAATGTGACTGGGTGGGCGTGGCCAACTTTTTTTTTTTTTTTTAACTTTTCAAAGCATTTTTTCTAATGTTTTGAAAAGCCTCTGCCGATCAGGCAACTCAGCTGGGATCGTCAGAGACTTTTCAAAGCATTTTTTTTAGTACCTCTTCGACCAAGAGGTTGCAGAAAAAAATGCTTTGAAAAGCCTCTGACGATCCCAGCTGAGCCGCGCGATCATCAGAGGCTTTTTTTTTACTTTTAAAAGCATTTTTTTGTCGGAAGAGATTGTAAAAAAATGCTTTTAAAAATTTAAAAAAAAGCCTCTGATGATCATGCAACTCAGCTGGGCATGGTGGGGAGGTGCAGGGATTTTTGCTACCGGTTCTCCGAACCACTCGCTGCCATTACTACCGGATCGGGTGATCCGGTCCAAACCGGGAGCATTTCACCCCTGATACATTCCTCCAAAAATGTTGGGCTGGACTAGAATGCAATTTCGTTTCCTTTACAGTGTATGATTTGTGCTGAAAAAAAAAACCATAACTGAGATCAGTGTAAACTAGCTAATAAAGAGTTCTGAGTTTTGAACAGTTAATCGAGTACTTGATTTTTAAAAAGGGCATTTTTCTCTGTATTTAAAATGCAACGTCAACCCCAAACAAACTCCACTGCCTTGCACTCGCAAGCAAATAAAAAAACCAAGCTGGTATCACAAATACATAGGCATACACAAACTGCTGCCCCTCTATTTGGAAACCCCAAATGTGTCCTTGGAAAACTGCCCAGAGCCTTGTAGTCCACCGTTCTCCCTGGTTTGGTTTGCGTTTCTAAACATTTAATCCTGGGAAGAATAATGTGGAAACAAAAGCCGAAAATAAGAGTGTCAGACCAAGCCAAGTTCAAAATAGAACAGACAGCAGGAAACTGCCAGCCCCGGCTCTGTTGTGACCACAAGAATAGGTAGCCAGGAAAGAGACGCTCCCTGTGTTTTACAACAGAGCAAAGAAAAATAATAATAATAATAATAATAATAATAATCTCCTTTCACACAAGCTTTGGTATTTCTCTCTTTTTCTCCCCTTAGAAGCCAAGATGCAGCCAGTGGAGCTAAGCTTGGATTCCTTTTCCCAAGGATGGGTGGACATTTTGGAGAGTCTGTGGCTGTGTTAGCTTTGAGATTGTTGCTTGGTCCAACTTCTGACTTTAGAACTTCTGACACACGGAAAGAAGATTTGGGAGCCACCAAAGAGAAAGTCCTTTCTCCATGCTCAGCCCAGGAACATTTCCTCAGTGGGGTCCTTGGTTTTTTCTGAGCTTGGTGGTTTTCTTGCAGACGGTTTATTACCAAAGTAGTAACATCAGTGCTAGGATGGGTTTGCTCCAGGGGTGAAAAATCCAGCAGGTTCTAACAGATTCTGGAGAACCGGTAGCGGAAATTTTGAGTAGTTCGGAGAACCGGCCAATACCACCTCTGGCTGGCCCCAGAGTGGGGTGGGAATGGAGATTTTGCAATATCCTTCCCCCAGGAGTGGGGAGGGAATGGGGATTTTGCAGTTTCCTTCCCCTGGAGTAGGGTGGGAATGGAGATTTTGCAATATCCTTCCCCTGCCACGCCCACCAAGCCACGTCCACAGAATCAGTAGGGAAAACTTTTGGATTTCACCCCTGGTTTGCTCTTATTTTTATATACTAGTGCTGTGATGCCAAACCTACGGCAAATGTGCCACAGGAGGCACGCAGAGACCTCCCTGCGGGCATGCCATCTGTCGCCCCAGCCCAGCTCCACCACGCATGTATCTGCACCTTCCGCCAGCCAGCTGGTCTTCGGGTCTCTGACGTGCATGCGGGGGCTGCAGGTTGGTGCAGGAGGCTTTCCAGGCCCAAAAGGGGGCATGGGGGGGGGGGCATTGCACGGAACCCTTGTGCCCCGTTTTGGCTTCCAGGTTAGTGCAGGAGACTTTCCAGGCCCAAAATAGAGCACAGGGAGCTCCCGGTGCCCTGTTTTAGGCCTGGAAACCTTCTGCACCAACAGGGTGCATGCATGGGGGTGCTGGGGCGCATGCAGTGGGGGGGGACATGCATGACTGCCCAGAGGGCGCATGCACAGGGAGGGGCACTCACATTGAATTTTTGGGGCTCTGGCATGCGTGCGTGCATTCACATGGGCGTGCTTTGGCCACTCAGCACCAAAAAGGTTAACCGTCACTGTCCTAGTGGCTTGCTCTGTCACTGTTAGTGGGAGCGGTCTTGGTGGGTCTTGAGAAGGCTATTGTTTACTCTTAGCTTGCTTGTCTGTGTAGGTTAGTCTGCTCTATTGTGTTCCCCATAGCTTCTTACAGTTGTGACAGTTGGACCTTAAAAAAGGTAATACAGAAGGACAATTGACTCGTTTGAGCTGTGATGCTGGAGAAGGCTCCTGCATATTCCTTGAACAGGAAACGAGGCTAATAATTAAATATTGGAACACATAACAACGGACATGCCACTAGAAGGCAAAATCATGAAACTGCGTCTCACTTATTTTGGTCATGTCACGTGGGGGAATTTGCTGGAGAAAGCAATTATGTTTGGAAGAGTTAGCGGTAAAAGGAAACCAGGCTGTCAAAGAACACGGTGGCCGAACACATCAAAGCTGACATCAGCTAGAGCACAGAAAAACTCAAAGAAATAGTGCAAGATCAAAGTATAAGGAGAGACATGACCCATAGAATCGCCAAGAGTCAGAGACGACTGAATGCAGCAACATCCTGTTTGTCTGCTTTGGTAGCTCCTTGATAGGGGTATTGTTTACTTGATTGTTGGTCGAGTGTTAATCTTCGCGTTAATTGCGAAATACTCTACAACAGAGGTGTCAAAATTCTATTTAATTGAGGGCCGCATCAGGGTTGTGTTTGACCACAGGGAGGCCAGGATGGGCATGGCCAGCTTGATATCACTCATGTTGGGGGCGCCTGTGGCCCGAGCCAAGTTCCATTTTCAGCTGCGACCGCCTCCTGCAACCCTCTGCCAGCGAAAATGGAGCCCCACACACGGCCCTCCCAAGCTCCGTTTTCACTGGCAGAGCAGGGGTAAAATGCTCCCGGTTCGGACCGGATTGCCCGATCCGGTAGCGATGGCGGCAGGTGGTTCGGAGAACCGGTAGCAAAAATCCTTGCACCCCCCCATACCCAGCTGAGCCGCGTGATCATCAGAGGCTGTTTTTTTTAACTTTTAAAAGCATTTTTTCTACAACCTCTTCGGCCAAAAAAATGCTTTTAAAAGTAAAAAAAAAAACCTCTGATGATCGCGCGGCTCAGCTGGGATCATCAGAGGCTTTTAAAAGCATTTTTTCTACAACCTCTTTGGTCGAAGAGGTTGTAGGGAAAAAAATGCCTTTAAAAGCCTCTGACGATCCCAGCTGAGTTGCCTGATCGTCAGAGGCTTCTAAAAGCATTTTTTTCTGCAACCTCTTAAGGTTGTAGAAAAAATGCTTTTAAAAGTTAAAAAAAAAAAAAGTTGGCCACACCCACCCAGTCACATTACCCCTCTACCAAGCCACGCCCATAGAACCGGTAGTAACAAATTTTAGATTTCACCCCTGTGGCAGAGGCACCGTGGGGCAGTCCTTCGCTGTTTCCATGGTGCCCCTGTGGGCTAGATCTAAGCACCTCGGGAGCCAGATCCAGCCTGTGGGCCTTGAGTTTGACACCCCTGCTCTACAGGTAGTCCTCACACAATGGCCACTATTGTGACCACAATTGGGATTTATTGCCAATTTGTCAGAAGCCAGTTTTCAACTGCCGAAAAAGGTGAACATGTGACAGTGAGATGCTGCGATGGTCATAAGTGAGAGAACCGGTCATAAAGTTACTTTTTCAGCGCTGTTGTAACTTTGAACGATTGCTAAACCAGGGCAGTCATTAAGTGAGGACTGCCTGTATTCCTCTTGACAAGAAGGGGATTGTACCGGGTATGTTTATGCAAATTGCAAGATGCAAGGCACAGTGTCACAACTGGAGTCTTGCAATGTAAACAGATTTTAAAAAAATCCTTTTTGGAAAGACAATCAATTCGCCATGACCCTCTGGGTAAATTCTCTGGATATTTAGATCTACCAACGAAGGAAAAGAGCAAATAAAATTTTCCATTCTATTTTGTTGCGTCTGAGACTTGCTATAGAATTGCTATTTTAAAGAGGAATTTTATCCATCAAAGTCTAATTTTCCATCCACTAAAATTATTTTTTCAACTTCTACAAACTTTGAGGATGCAGCCTCCTGGTACCCCATCCTCTTCTGCATGTAGAGATATGTTTTGGCTTTGAAAGGATCAGCTGGAGATAAACGTATCTTACAACAGGAATTATAATTGAACATTTGATAATATAAGACTCCTTTCAAAAAAAGCCTCCTTGGCTATTGTTTCCATACTTCCTATAAACTAGCTGTCTTCCTGGGGCTGCTGGATAACATCTGAATACAGGTAGTCCTTGATTTACAACAGTTCATATAGTGACCACTCAAAGTTACAACTGCACTGAAAAAAGTGACATGACCATTTTTCACACTTATGACCGCTGCACCATCTCTATGATCATGTGATATACATGTGGATGCTTGACAACTGACTCACATTTATGATGGTTGCAGTGTCCCTGAGTCATGTGATCCTCTTTTGCGACCTTCTGAAAAGGTAAGTCAATGGGGAAGCCAGATTCACCTAACAACTGTGTTCCTAATTTAAACACTGCATTGATTCACTTAACAAATGTGGCGAGGAAAGTCGTAAAATGGAGCAAAACTCACTTAACAAATTTCTCTCTTAGCAACATCAATTTTGGGCTCAATTGTGGTCGTAAGTTGAGGACTACCTGTAACCACCATTTTCCTATTCCAGATTTGTGCCTCAGAACCATGCTAGGGACATCCAGTTTCAAATTTATCTTCGTCTTATTGACTATAACTTGACTTGCTATAGGATAAAATCTGGCTGGCCAATTCATAGCTTTGGGTTATACAACTGGGTTTACTCAATAAACTAGGATTTTTGTTAAACTTGCATTAACTCCAAGTTAATACTTGGTCTTTCGGTGCAACATATTTAACGGTGTATTCACAAGCTCATTTTCAAGCCAGGTTTAAGATTTAGACTGCAAGCATTTTCTAAATTTATTCTGTACTTTAGTTTACTTTGCTGTCATTGCACCTCACACAACGAAATTAAATGCCATAGTCAGTGTACATCATACATAGGAAAACTATAAAAATAAAACAAAAACTGTTTCAACTCCTACCCTCAAAACGATGCTATAGAGCACTGTACACCAGAACAACTAGACGCAAGAACAGTTTTTTCCCCGAACGCCATCACTCTGCTAAACAAATAATTCCCTCAACACTGTCAAACTATTTACTAAATCTGCACTACTATTAATTTTCTCATCGTTCCTATCACCCACCTCCTCCCACTTATGACTGTAACCTTGTTGTTGTTATCCTTAATATTTATATTGACTGTTTCCTAATATAATTTGATTGCTTATTTGTTCCCTATGACTATCATTAAGTGTTGTACCTTATGATTCTTGACGAATGTATCTTTTATGTACACCGAGAGCATATGCACCAAGACAAATTCCTTGTGTGTCCAATCACACTTGGCCAATAAAGAATTCTATTCTATTCTATTCTATTCTATTCTATTCTATTCTATTCTATTCTATACAATTGAATTGAAAATCCCTGATACTGCATTAATATTGCACTATACAGTAGAATTCAATATAATTACTGCTCTGAGATAGAAGCTGTTTTTCAGCCAATTTGTCCTTGTTTTTATTGTACCGTCTGACAGATGGTAATAGTTCAAAAAATGGGTTAGTATTTTAATATTTTAAATTAAAATATTTTAATTAAAGTATTATTTTAATATTATTTTAATATTTAATATTATAAAATATCCTGTACTTTGAAGTGGAGGAAATGCCCCAATATTGATATGTTTGTTCACTCCTTCATATACACAAGTATTTCTCAACCTTGGTAACTTGAAAATGTGTGGATTTCAACTCCCAGAATTCCCTAGCCAACAAGGCTGGCTGGGGAATTCTGGGAGGTGAAGTCCACACATCTTCAAGCTGTTAAAGTTAACATACACACTCATCCTTGTCAATGAGCAACATACATTAAGCAGAACAGAATTGTCTGCCTCAATTCTGGCTAATTTCTGGAGTGACAAAGAGTGAAAGTCACAGTTTATTTTAAGGGGGTGCCACAGTTCCCCATTTGCAGTTCCTGTCACAGGCCTTTTGTGCAAAGCAGACAGGGGAACAAATTTAGACAGGCGGGAAAAATTGCATTCTGCCTTCACAAAAGAACAAAAGACCTCTCAAAATCTCATCTCAATTCTATGCCGCCCTGAGTCTTCGGAGAGGGGCGGCATATAAATTGAAGTAATAAATAAATAAATAAATAAACAGACCTTCCCTGGAAGGGAGCAGTCTGTCTTTTAAAAAAAAGAAGTCAAAGGGGAAATACTTTGCTTCCCGAAAATATTAAGAGCCAGAAAAAAATATATTGATCTATTAAATTTATACGCTGCCCATCTCAATATCCAAATCTATGATCTGATCCAGCAAGTCTCATTTGCTTAAAATATTTGAAAAATCTCACCTCTTCAGTGAAATAAAGTAAAATAAAATAAAATAAAATAAAATAAAATAAAATTAAAATAAAATAAAATAAAATAATAAAATAAAATAAAATAAAATAAAATAAAATAAAATAAAATAAAATAAAATCTTAGATTGTCTCACTAGCAATTTTAAAACACAACCCTCCAATTATTAAACAGCAAAACAATATATCAGACCGCAGGTTTTTTTTTAATAATAACAATGTTTTGGCTCTTTTTTTTTTTAAAGTAAGGCCTGAAATTACATAGCCCAAATCAGAATCAACAAAGGAGCAACTGCTATTTTGTAAGAGACCACTGTCCAATTCAAGATATGCTGGGAAAGGTTAATAAGGAATGAAAAACAGATAGTCCTCAACTTACAACAGTTGGTTTAGTGACAGTTCAATGGCACTGAAAAAAAGTGACTCATGACCCTTTTTCACACTTTTTTTTTTTTTTTTTGCCTTAATTTATATGCTGCCCTTTTCCGGAGACTCAGGGCAGCTTACAATGTGTTAAGCAATAGCCTTCATACTTTTGTATATTTATACAAAGTCATCTTATTGCCCCCATAATCTGGGTCCTCATTTTACCTACCTTTGAAAGGATGGAAGGCTGAGTCAACCTTGAGCCTGGTGAGATTTGAACTTGCAGTAATTGCAGGCAGCTGATGTTAATAAGAGTGCTTTAGTCCACTGTACTACAGGCTTACAACCATTGCAGCATCCCCATGCTCACATGATATCTGATCCTGGGATGCTACAACCACCATAAATACATGCCAATTGACAAGTGGCCAAATGTTGACTGCGTGACCATGGGGATGCTGCAATGGTTGTAAGTGCTAGGACCACTCATCTTTTCTCAATGCTCTTGTAACTTCAAGTGGCTAAATGAATGGTTGTAAGTCGAGGACTATCTGTAATTTAACACTTAATAGATCAGGGGTGTCAAACTCAAGGCCCGGGGGCCGGATGTGGCCCACGGGGTACATAGATCTGGCCTGTGAGTTTGCACTGGAAACAGCGAAGGACCAGCCCGCGGTGCTTTGGCCAGCGAAAATGGGCTCCTGAGCTCCGTTTTCAGCTGCCTAGGCCTCCTGCAACTCTCTGCCAGTGAAAATGGAGCTCGGGAGGGCCCAAACTCTGTTTTCACTGGCAGAGGGTTGCAGGAGGCCATAGCAGCAGAAAATGGAGCTTAGGAGCCTGTTTTCACTGGTAGAGCACATGGGCCACCACGGGCGTCCCTGACAGGAGTGACATCAAGATGGCCACAACCACCCTGCACCCCCCCCCCAAGATCAAAGACAACCCTGATGCGGCCCTCAATGAAATTGAGTTTAATACCTCTGTTAATAGATGGACACTTTAGCTGTTTAGATGAACGGTACCGAGAATTTTTCCTAAAAGTTAACTATCTTGAAATCACTTACAAGGCTGGTAAATTCTGTGCCCAACCATAAGACCCAACATCAGAAGTCCAGTATGTGATTTACTTAATTAATGAGAGTTTACTGTATTTTTTATGATCTGGTCTTAGACCATAATAAACTGTTCGTTTATTTGATATCCTAACAATTAGATAAGTTTGCAAACAATAAGTTTATTCCCCAGTTGTTCCTTTATCTAGCTCTGAAGAGGGGGTGGTTATGTATTAAATCTAAATAATAATCATGACAGGAGGCTAAAAATGCCGAATCTATTTTGAACATCAGGCTGATTGTACGACCTACCAGCCAGCCGTTATACCAATCACAACTTGAGTCCTCAAAGCAATACCTAAAGGACTCCCTTGATATCTGGAAATACTGAATTTATTAGACCTGAACAGATTAATTTTATTTTTAAAAAACCGCACTCTGCTTGGAAATAGTTGGGAGAAAAAAAATAAAGAATATTGTTTTTATATATAACTGCAACAAGACTTTTGTATGTACCGAGATGAGACTTACAGATTCTCACAATGGAAGAATGGATGGTGACGTTTAATGGAACTGGCTGAGATCGCAAAATTAACTATCCTGATTCAAGGAAAGATTTGGTCAAATTTTGTTTGTAAGTGGAACCCATTTTTGGACTTTTTGCTAGAAACTGAAACAAATGCTATATTAATTGTGAGATCTGACGATTAATTTTTCTATGGTTATAGAAATACTGTGTAATATGAATTTAGATCAAAAGTTGATGTATTTTATATTTGTAACTATATCAAAGAAAGTTGGAAATTACCTTTTTTCTACTTCTTTTGTTCTTTCCGTATTCCTTTATGTCTTCCCCTTCCCTGATTTTTCCCTTTTCCTTCCTAAAATCCTTGTGTATTTTATTTTTTGCAGAGTATACGTAGTTGCAAAATTGTTTTTTTTTAAAAAACCTACCCTGCTTAGTACTGCCTATATTATTAGATGCTACCTTAATAATTCTTATGTCCATTGTTAGGGCTTGAATGACTAAGTTTCCACCAGTCTTAGACTGCAAATCTAATTTTCCACACATAATAATAACTCCCAGTGAGGCACTACTTTGACATGGTTAATATGGGGCTTGTGTGCTCTGAGGAAAATGGGAGCTAGGCCAGATGTTCAACCATACTGGACAGGTCTCATCAGGGGAGTCAGTCAAAGAGTGTCTCTCCCATCAAAAAAATATGGTGAGATGTAAATTACAGAAATCCATACTGGCTTGGTCATCGCTCAGATTAACAAGGACTACGCTAGATGTTGGACTTCCTGGACATCTGGTGAAAAATGGGCTACAGGACTCAGGATTGTTGGCTGAACAACTCAGGCCAGCAGCTGCAGAACTACTGGAAGGAAAGGTGTAGTTGTAAATTGTAAATCTACAGTAAAGAAAGCAAAGGTAGTACCAACAGGTGCAATCCCAAAACAACTGGAGCACCACTTGAACACCATCGACATTGACAAATTCACCATCTATCAATTGTAAAAGGCAGCTTTACTCAGAACAGCTTACATCCTGCCACGATATCTGTAACATCATCACACATCCACATCTGCCTATCCCAGGTCCTTGGGAAGGACTCGATTGGCGGACAAAAATGCCAAATCCAGTCTGAACATCTGGCTGACTGCGCGACGAAACATATGAAGAACGGTTGCTGGAACTGGATATGTCTAGTCTTATGAAAAGAAGGACTAGGGATGACATGATAGCAGTGTTCCAATATCTCAGGGGTTGCCACAAAGAAGAGGGAGTCAAACTATTCTCCAAAGCACCTGAGGGTAGAACAAGAAGCAATGGGTGGAAGCTAAT
Organism: Pantherophis guttatus; assembly: GCF_029531705.1. Next base: position 34,762,371 of record NW_026843966.1, on the reverse strand, counting down.
CAAAGAGAGAAGCAATTTAGAACTAAGGAGACATTTCCTGACAGTTAGAACAATTAATTAGTGGAACAACTTGCCTCCAGAAGTTGTGAATGCTCCAACACTGGAAGCTTTTAAGAAGAGATTAGATAACCATTTGTCTGAAATAGTGTAGGGTTTCCTGCCTAAGCAGGGGGTTGGACTAGAAGACCTCCAAGGTCCCTTCCAACTCTGTTATTTTCTTCTCTTCTCTTCTCTTCTCTTCTCTTCTCTTCTCTTCTCTTCTCGTGACTAAAATAAACTAAAAGAACTAATTTCGCTAGTAAACTAAAAGAACTAATTTCAGACACTGGACTGAGTTTTAATCTAATTTAAGTATGAAGCCAGCTGGGCCACTGCATGGAATTGCCCAGACTAAGATTACATTTGTACACAAGATGCAATCTAACAACTAAAGATTAAAAAAAGGAACCACAACACCCACCCACACACCCACCCCCGTGTTAATGGAAAGAGAAAAGAACTATATAACATCCATTGGCAGTAATATAAAATGTATTCAAACCTTTATTAAATCTAGATGATGAATAAGTATATTGCTTTACCACCTCATTTTCAAAACAGAGACTTTTCAAAAAAATAAGTTTCACAAACCCAAACCTTATATCCGTTCCTTTAAATTAGGTTAGTTTCTTTCCATTTACGTAAAATTATCCTCACTGCCCTGCCCCTTGGTTTGGTAATGCCAAAGCTCATCGTGAAGGAGTTTTCAAATTTCATACAAGGACAGCATAAAAAATCTAATGTCTGTCTAAAACATTATTTAAGGGGTTCTACAAAAGTTGAAAAAATATTTTCTGATGAATTAATTTCATTTTTAAATCATACATCTACTTCATTTGTAAAACATCTAAATCCATTGATTATCTAAAATTGGATATTCCGATTTTTCATTCCACAATTCAAATATATAATTACAATTAATTTTCATTTTACTTTTTCAATTCTTTATAAAATTGCATTGTTCCTTTCTGTTCACGTGCTACATCTCTTAAGGATCCTAAAATTGCACGAAGTATCTTAATATCTGTGTCTCAGCCTGCATTTTTAAAAATTAATATATGTTAGAATAGTAATATGTTGCTAAGCAAATATTGCAGGTAAATCATATTCAAAAGTCATTAAAAATCAACTGATATAAATGTATTTATTTCTTTTGTAGTCCCGGGCATTCAAGGAAAATATCTGGTTTGCTGTTTTTAAATCTGAATTATTCCATAATGAAATTTCTCATGTGATTCAGGTTCAAAACCTCACCGCTTACCTATTTATGAACAAAAAGTAGCTAGCAATTTAAAGACTCCACATTTAATATATCTAGACCTTAAAACTTGTCAAAAATTCAGAGGTGTTACACACTTAAGTCTCCAAATGGATCCAAAAAGGGGAATATTAATTAAAGCTCTCCTTCCAAAAGAATGTAATATTAAAATATATTAAAACAAAATCCCAATGATATCGTTTAAAACTCAAGTAGAGTTTTAAGAGAAAGATTAAAAATTAAAAGAATTCTATTCTATTCTATTCTATTCTATTCTATTCTATTCTATTCTATTCTATTCTATTCTATTCTATTCTAGCATCCATCCTGCCCACTAAAGTTGGACGACCAATAAATATAAATAAATAGTAAAGTAAAAATAAATACAATCATAGTTAGAAAATTTCAATTTGGCCATGAAAATTTGAAGGCCTTTAGCTTATTATGTTTCCTTATTTATTTAAAATCAGAAGGAATCTAGATGTATCTTTTCAGATTAACAAATATTATTATAAAGCTATCAAGAGCTTTAATTCATCTCATTAGAGGCAGCATGTAAAATTTATTGTGCCATTTGATAAATTTGTTAGCCTGAAAAATGTTTGGCTAGCATGCTGATTGGGGAATTCTGGGAATTGAAGTCCACACATCTTAAAAGTTGTTGAGAAGAGAAACACTAGTGTAAAGTTTCTATTATTAGAAGACTTAACACTGGAATCCCCCTTAAAGTACACACTAATCTTGAGATAATCTTGATTTGATAATATTAATCTTGCCCCCGTGTTTGCTAAAACATAACGTAGTTATGGCTAAGATGAATTGAAAAAGAAGACAGATTTAGTGCGATGTACAATATCCACAGCTCTCAGTTGAGGTATTTAGATGAAGCTTCCAGCTGCAAAGGCAGTCTATCTCCAAGTGTCAAATATGGACAGTATTCTCACAAGTAGCTAGTAGCAAAATAAGATATATAAAATTGGAACTTGAAAACCCATAGAGCACACTTCTTTCCCCATAATTCAATATCTCATTTAGTCCTATTTGTAAATTTATATTAATATGTTTTCCTTGCTTTGTCAATGGTCAGGAAATCCCATGACTGTGCTTGGAGATTTGATCTTTTCTCTCTCTCTCTCTCTTCTAATTTTTCCCAATTTAGTCACTTAGAACTTTTTAAAAACTGAGCGGTCTATAAATCATAAGAATAAATAAAGGAATATGTACAAATATTATGAATGAAAAATGCTGAAGCAGAATAATTATTCATTTCAAGGAGAGTTATACACATGTGTGCGCGGACAAGCGATCAGGATATCTTCGTTCTGTTTTTGAAAGTTTTTCACTATTGAAAATCCGTCCAGTTTTTTTCTCTGTTTCTGATTTTCTGAATGTGTTCAATTCAATTTGTTGAACATAAGAATTTTTAAATGTAAATATGCTTGGAGACTACATTTTTAATATTATTTTCTATGTACATATTGTATCTGCATCTGCGTTTCTATTTATCAGTCAAAAATGGAAATCTTTAAAAATTACAAATCGTGGTTGTATATATTAGTTCAAAAATGCAAAATAGGCCCAGGTTTGAGTCCCCATTTCAGCCACAGAAAGTCCTTGGCCAATGTGGCTGACTTCCAATCCCGCCTACCTTACAGGGTTGTTGCTGTGAGGATAAAACAGTGTTGGATCGCATGAAACTCTGGAGAAGATATAAAGCTTAGTTAATAGATAAGATCACCAAAGGGAAATATAAGGTCGCTTCAAGCAAAGCTCATTTTTGGAGGACAATTGGCACATATGTGTAGCATTTCAAGGATTCTTTTAGCCCTAAAGCAGTGATGGCGAACCTTTTCAGCACTGAGTGCCGAAAAGGTTGCGCAGAAACATCGTACACGTGCAAGCATGTTCGTTAGGGCTGCGCTCTGAAAAAGCCAAACTTCCGGGTTCTAGTGCGCATGCGTACCTGATGATCAGCTGGCTGCCGTGCATGCACAGGCCAGTTTTCAGCACTGCCGCGTGCACGAAGGGATCGCGCTCCGGAAAAGCCGAATTTTCGGGTTCTGGCACACATGCGCACCCAACAATCAGCTGGCCGGCGTGCATGTGCACACCAGTTTTCAGCACTGCCATAGGCGAAGACAGCTGATCGTTGTGCGCATGTGCGCCAGAAACCCAAAAGACAAACAGGCAAGGTTGCGCGTGCCAGGCGACATGGCTTCATGTGCCACTTTGGGCACGCGTGCCATAGATTTGCCATCACGGCCCTAAAGCCTTGCTTACTCCTGGTCTTATGAATGGGACAGCCCTAATTATAGGATATTTCTGTCTTGGAGAACTAAATGCCTTAAAGTAGTGGAAGGTATTTGATTACAAAAACATTTGAAGAACATATGGGGGGTGCAAAATCTGGAAGCCATGGGCCAGCCCTGGCTTCGCTTTCTAATTCAATCATGCCATTTCAAGTTCCAAAAAGCCCAGGGCTCCAGCCCCAAAATAAAATTGTTAATCTTTAAATTAATTCTTACAATGGCTGAAACACCCAGGACTAAAGTTAGCAGCCCTGGGAAACTTTCCATCAATGAAAAAGTCACTCTCCTGAGATTGAGGTTTTTCTGGAAATTAATTTCAGGCAGCAAGGCCAGGGGAGAATTCAGAGTCATAACTCTGTCCACGGGGGAAAAGGCAGGAACTGAACCCAGTTCAAACAACAGATCTAAATGGGAAAAAATCCCAGGCACATCACGTGCGAGCTAGCTAGACTCTAAAATCTAGGATAGAAGTAGTCCTCGATTTATGACCATAATGGAGCCTGCCCATTATGGTCATAAGTTGTGATGGTTGTAAACAGGCCATTGGGTGACCAACTTAACTTTTTGACATTTTTATGAAGGGTCGTTAAGTGAACACCATAGTGATAAAGTGACTCTCATGTCATTAAACAAACCCATTGTTTGCTATGGGGCATTTTTTACAAAAATGAGAAGTAAATGACGATTTTTTGGTAAAAATATCAAAAATGGTGGTCATATGACCATGGGACATTGCAAATGGCCTGGGGATCAGATGAGGAAATTCCATGGTGGAGGTGGCTGCTGAACTGATGGCAGACTCTGCTTCCCCACCTCCAGGTCTCTGCTCTCCACCCATCCATCTTTTTGCTTATCATATTAATGTACAGTATTATTCTCATTGTGTTCATTTGTCATTGTTTGTTTATTGTCCTATTATTTTACTTCGGTGTTTACATTCTTTTCATTTCTCTTTTTATTATTTTAAACCACTAAAGAGTAGCTCCATGGCAAGATAGGTGGCAAATAACTTTAACATATAATAATAATAAATGGCCATAATTGTGGGCCGATTACCAAGTCCCCAAAGTTCAGTCATGTGATTGGGGGGGGGAGCAGCTGGCCATCGGAACTTCATAACTGGGTTATAAGTACCTTTTTGGGGTCCCGTTATAACTTTGTATGGTTGCTAAGCAACCGGTGGTAAGTTGAATACTACCCAAAAATAAGACCCTGTCTTATATTTTTTTGAATCCTTAAATAAGCGCTTGGCCTTATTGCCATGCGCTCAAAAGCCCGATTGGGCTTATTATCAGGGGATGTCTTATTTTGGGGGAAACAGGGTACATATATCAAATTCTCTTCAAACAGCCCCAAAATTTGAGATATAGCATGATTTTGAGGGAGAGACAATTGAAGGCTGTGGGCCTCATTGTAAAAAATTCTCCTAGAGGTTTCTTGTCCACAGTTTTAATATTACTCCAGGGCCTGGCATGAATCTTTTAATTTTAATTTATTTATTATTGAATTTATGCCCTTCCTTTCTGTCTATTCAACACTTACAACTCTTTATTTTGGAACTTATCTTTATACATGCGTGCATTTAATATATATATATATATATATATACTTGCTTGCCCGGATTTTAAAAAAATAATTTGAAAATGATACAGATGCAAAATGCATCACTTTCAATCTATATTCATATCTCTTTATTTATTAAAGGCTACAATTGTTTCTGAGCTTAAATGGACTCCAGAGGATGGTAGAGGACAGGAAGGCCTGGAGGAACATTGTCCATGGGGTTGCGATGGGTCGGACACGACTTCGCAACTAACAACAACAACAATTGTTTCTGATACTTTGGGCATTTCACAATAATTTTAGGAGAAGGTGTTGGTTTGTATGATGTTGAAGAAAATGAATTTGTGATTTTTTGGGGAAAACAAACTGGTCAAAAAATAATGTTCCTTGTTGGTTTCACACATGCGGGGGATGTGTGTGCATGCATGGGGGAGCAGGGTGTGTGTGGGAATGTGTGTGCATGTGCGGGACAGAACGCATGCAGGGGCACTTGCGTATATGTGGGGGCGTGCAGGGGGGCATGAGAATGCATGGGGCAGGGTGCATGTGGGGTGCATGTGCATGTGGGGGGGGGCGTATGTGGAAGCCACGCGGACATGCACGGGTGCCGTGCACACATTGCATTTTGGGGGTTTGGGCGCGCGTTTTGGGCCCTTGGTCCGGAAAAGGTTTGCCATCACTGCCCTAAAGCTTTGGTTAAAGTTTATCATTTTCCTTGCTGACTGAGGAATTCTGGGAATTGTAGTTCATCTTAAACCTGACCAGGCTGAGAGACACTATTCTATGTAATTCCTTTCCTAGTCTATCCCAGTTGTTTTCCAATAGGTGAGATTCTTTCGTTCCCCCCCCAAAAAAATCTTTCTTCTCTCAATGAAAAAAATTGAGAATAGAATAGAATACAGAGTTGGAAGGGACCTTGGATCTCTTCTAGTCCAACCCACTGCTTAGGCAGGAACCCTACACCACTTCAGACAAATGGTTATCCAACACCTTCTTAAAAACTTCCAGTGTTGGAACATTCACAACTTCTGGAGGCAAATTGTTCCACTGATTAATTGTTCTAACTGTCAGGAAATTTCTCCTTAGTTCTAATTTGCTTCTCTCCTTGATTAGTTTCCACCCATTGTTTCTTGTTTTGCCTTCAGGTGCTTTGGAGAATAGTTTGACTCCCTCTTCTTTGTGGCAGCCCCTGAGATATTGGAACACAGCTATCATTTCACCCCTAGTCCTTCTTTTTATTAAACTAGACATACCCAGTTCCTGTAACCGTTCTTCATATGTTTTAGCCTCCAGTCCCCTAGTCATCTTTGTTGCTCTTCTCTGCACTCTTTCAATATAGTGTTGGTCTTGAAATATACAGTCGTCTTGAACACTGATTATATTTCCTATTTCAAAGATCCTAAGAGGAAAAAAACCCTGTTCTACTTTTTAAAATAGGACACCTGGAAGAGAACCTATCGAGATACATCTGAATTTCTTTGCTTGGTTCAGAGAGCACATACCCGCTCCATGAAAATGCAATTTAGAACTGGCTTGCTACCCGTCCAAACTTGTTGAATCTGCATATTAGCATTTCTTTTCGGTGTCAGGTTTAACTCTGAAAGATACGAAAATCAGAACAGAGAACTCTGCCTCGGAGAATGAGCAAAGGTTATTTCCTCATCGCTGAATTGTTACTTCTCTCCCTTTACTTACGCAAACACGGAGTTCAAAATAAAGAGATCCGTGTTTGAAAACTCTGTTTTCTGGAAGACACAAACGCCAACGGTCTGCCGTGACACCTCAGACGTATATTTATATACATACCCATCACACAATTCCCTTTTGGAGTAAACAATTGCATGCCTGGTGCCCCAAAGGAATAAGAAAGAATAAGCCAAAGAAATTAAAGACGAAATAATTAAAAAGACACAGGGCAAAATCCAGTTCACTCCAACACCATCCATATGTACTTCTTCCTTCTGTTGCAATACTTCGTTGCTTCTACTTACAGGCCTTATACTTTTCGTTTAAAATACTCACTTCTCTCTTTTTAAGGATCTAACCACGATATTCAGAGGCCGTCCCTTCCTCTGGTCCCTTTTGCTTTCCCTTCATTATTTCAATCCTCCTTCATTCTTTCTATAACAACTCAAACATAATTTATACTGGTACTCTCTATATCCAATCCATGCTCATTTAATTGTACATCCTCACAGAGTCACTCTAGATGGACAATTTATAAATTTGATACATAAATGAAATAAATTCAGCACCCATTAATTCTTGGTCTCTCTGCTGTTGCTTTATTGTGCGTACTTCTTAAGTATTCCAGTGCCACTGCATTCAATTTAATTTTGACTTCTCCCATCGTGCCCAGTTCTTACTTCCATTTAAAAAAAAAAAAGAAAGAAGACACTCTCTTTTCTATACAGCCATTCTGATTTCTTTCAATATACATTCCTTGCCATGGACCATATAGTTTCTAGCAAAATTTGCACATCTGAATTTCTTTTCATCCATTTTCCCCATCTTTAACAAAAAAAAATCTAAGATACCTAAAGTCCTCAATGTCAACTTAGAAGCACGCTTGTGCTGTTGCAACCGTTATCGCTTCTGGGCTTGTCAACGAACTAGGGGGGAGGGAAGGGGGAAATGGAATGTAGACTCCAGTCATCAAGAAGATGAGCCATGAGAACCAAGGACACTCCAGCAGGTGTTTGCCAAACCCCAAAGACATTTTCTCATAACAATACCATGACATTTAATTGGACAATGTGACTGCACTAATAGGGGGTGGGTGGGGGGAACTCTGTACTTTAATTATGTGAATTGCATGGGAATTAGCTAGAGCTGGTTTTGCTTTCATCAGTGCCGAAATGATGTACTCAATAAAGTTTTGCATTCAGAGATTGGATCGTCTTGATTGTGCTTCCTTGTTTGGGTTTGTCAGTGGGAACCTTGACACTCGACTTACAACCATTCGTCTAGCAGATGTTCAAAGTTGTAACAGCACTGAAACAAGTGACTTACAACCAGTCCTTGCATTTATAACTGCCACAGCTTCCCCACAGGCATGTGATCAAAATTTGCTTGGCAACTTGGCATGTATTTATGACAGTTGCAGTGTCCCAGAGTCATGTGATCGCTATTTGCAACCTTCCCAGCCGGCTTCTGACATCGAAAGTCAATGGGAGAAGCTGGAGTCACTTTGTGACCATGCAATTTGCTCAACAACTGCACTGATTTGCTTAACATCTATGGCAAAAAAGGTCGTAAAATCAGGCACTACTCACTAAACCACTTAGCGATGTGAATATATGGTCCTGGTTGCTGTCGTTAAGTCGAGGACTACCTGTACTTTAATTCATTTATTTGATCTTGTTTTTCATCATTTCTAAATAACCTGCAAACGTTCATTGCATTTTCCCTATCAAGCACAAGTATTTTGATCGTTGGTATAATTATTTTCAGGTCAATATACTTTGTGGCTTTATACAATCTAATATTTGTTGTAAATATAAATCCTTTATATTCCAGATACAAGCTTGGACCAATCACTCTCTCTCTCAACCCAATCCAAGAGTTCTTTTTATGGGAAAACTATCAGGAAAGAGTATTAGATATGTTTCTCACCTTATTTATAAAAATAATTAAAGCGGGATAAAAAAAAACCCTTTAAAATGTGTATAATAAACATGTACCCTGGTTTTCAAATTCAGAATTAAAGCCTCATATTTGTCTAGGACGTTGCAAAAAGTTTCTCGAATCTTAAAATGGCTGAAATCAATATCATGAAATATAATGTTCTACTTTGTACCACAGTATTCCAGAACACAAGCATTTTGCTATGGGCCTAAAAATATTTGAGGAGTTCTTAATTTTAAAATCTTAACCCAATTATTATTTACATTAATTATCCATAAACATCCCCCACTCCAATCAATTTTAAAATGTTTCCCAACTCTTTGCAAAGGAGATGAATTACAGGATCTTCATCCTTTCCCATGTTCCCGAAAGGAACATCAAACAAAATTGCCAATACAGTAGTATGATAACCTGGACACGACCATATCATTTCAGTGACTGCAAAAGGATTTGTAGAGATAGAATATTATTTAGACAGCTAAATGGTGGGAGACTCAGGACTTCTCCATGCAGTGCATACCTAAAACTATGGAACTCACCAGCACAAGATGTACGAACTCGGAACAGCTCTAAAAGGAAATTAGAGAAAAATCATGGCTACAAGTCGTCGTGGTTAGAAATTACATCAACGTGGAGGCCAAGAATACTTTTGCTCCCAATTCCTAGTTAAGGAATTATGGCTTCTCAAAACTACCACGCTGGGCCAGAATGCAAGTCCTTCCTTCCTTCCTTCCTTCCTTCCTTCCTTCCTTCCTTCCTTCCTTCCCCTCCCTCATTCATTCATTCATTCATTCATTTTATATTTAATATATCTGAATTCCCTATCTGCCTCAAAGAGGGATTCTGGATGGTATAGAATAAAACATCAAAATATAAAACAGTCTATGAAAATTAAAATGTTAATAATTCAAATTTTACAATCAGAATAGAATAGAATAACAAAGTTGGAAGGGACCTTGGAGGTCTTCTAGTCCAAACCCCTGCTGAAGCAGGAAACCCTACACCATTTCAGACAAATGGTTATCTAATCTCTTCTTTTAAAACTTCCAGTGTGGGAGCATTCACAACTTCTGGAGGCAAGTTGTTCCACTGATTAATTGTTTTAATTGTTTTCCTTAGTTCTAGGTTGCTTCTCTCCTTGATTAGTTTCCACCCACTGCTTCTTCTCCTGCCTTCAGGTGCATTATTAGAGAATAGCTTGACTCCCTCTTCTTTGTGGCAGCTCCTGAGATGTTAGAACACTGCTATCATGTCTCCCTTAGTCCTTCTTTTCATCAAATTAGACATACCCAGTTCCAACAACCGTTCTTCATATGTTTAAGCCTCCAGTCCCCTAATCACCTTTGTTGCTCTTCTCTGCATTCTTTCTAGAGTCTCAACATCTTTTTTTTTAAATTAAAAAAAAATTAAATTAAAATTAAAAAAAAATTATAACAGTTTTTAAAGAGGCAAGAATAATTAAACACTGTTAAAATTAGATGATGAAGATGAAGAGAGGGCTTGCATGGCACCAACCAACCCCATGTGCTTCTTTAGGCACCCCACACAACGCTACAGAGCTATGTTTTAACTCTTGGAAGGCTAGGAGAATGGGGGCCTGCCTCACCTCTGGGGGAAAATTATTCAGCAGAAAAGGTTTTCTTCCTAGCCCCCTGCTATAGAGATCAGTGCTTCCCAAAGCTGGGTAAATTATCCAAAATTGGGGAAAAGTTTTTTTTTGGGGGGGGTAACGACCTATGAACAAATTAGGCATCACAGCAGGGATATTTACACTGACTTTAAAATTGCCACGTGAACTAAATATACATTCGAAAATATCCAAAAGTGTTCCTATGAAGGTGAAAATTGATTAAACTATCAATTTTAGTTAGGTCACTGTTAAAATGACCTAAAGATAATTCCATGATATTATTTTCATCATGCCATTAGTCCTCAAGTTACAACCATTCCTTCGGCGACCATTCAAAATTGCAACCATGTTGAAAAAAAGGGACTTAATGAAGTTCGCTATGACTTCCTAATAAACGGTTTTGTGTAATGAAGGAAAAAAAATGGGTAAGTACCAGTATAGGTTTTTTTGGGTTGAATCCAGTACAGATCTTCATGATCTAAAACTGTCATTGCCTGATGAGTTCCACGTGTCTTGCCCAGAACGAAGAATTTAAGCCATGCTTGTTTAACTAGGAAGAATTTGCCCCAAATCTGGGAAACTACGGTAAGAATGATACTTATAAAATTTAACAATTAAGCCCTCATTTCCCCCTCTAGGATATTGAGGCTGTTTATATGGTTATTGAAAATTAGATCCCGAACAGAGAATTCCCTTCAAGAAGATACCAATAATGGTGGAAATAATAATAGTATAATTGCAACTATATTGTATTTCAAGGGTATGAAGGTTACATTGCCTATAATTGAGGGAATGTGGTTAGATTTTTGTAAAAATTATGCCTTCTGTTGTTGATCATCAATAGGTATGTTACTAATACAAGACTCTTAAATATACAGTGTGATTTGCACCCAAGAAATCTCACTGAATTTGTCGCGAGACTAAACAAAAAACAAAAAACAAGATGGTGCTATCTCTTGCTCAAAATCACTTCATATATCATAAACTGCGGCTAGGATTGTATATGCACAAAACTGGAATAATGAAGATGAGAATGTGATTAGGAAAATATTAGAATGTGCAGAAATTAATAAGTTAACACTTGCAATTAAAGAGAAGGAACAAACTGAATATTATAATGTATGGGAACTATTCTACCGATGGCTAGAAAATATGAAAGTTAGAAATAAAAGTAGACGATAGAATTAAATAAGTTAAGAAGAGGATTGTTACAGTATGAGACAGTATGTATATCAATATTAAGTTTAAGAATAGATAAATAATTAATACGGCTGTAAATATCAATTGTTACGGCACAAGACATTTGTACCCAGATGACACACTGTTTAATGGAAGATGGATTGTTTGTATTAAAATAAGATAAAACATTTTCATATATCATAAACTTTCTTTACAGAACAAGTACAGTTAACTTGTACTATACCATTATTCCTCACTGCAACTAGTGGCTGTGATCATTGTTCATTTGCTTATTTATTAAATATATGCACCTCCGCACTGAGCAAGTACTATCATATTATTAGGGGAAACCGGGAAAGACTAAAACCAAATTGCAGAGGCAATCATGCAACTTTTGACTGTGTTTAGCAAAATGCCAGCCTTTTATTTTTTATATATATTTCTGCTTTTATTGTATTATAAGCCACACAGAGTCATTTCGGATAGTGAGATGGGTGGCATATAAATTTTATAAATAAACATCAAACTTCTAGCATTCCTGATTTCTTGTCCCCCCCCCTCATATTCCTTTCTTACTGGACCTATAAATTTACCAGACACTGATTATCTTTTATATATATATATATATATTCTACAGGGTTTATTTTATATATATATATAATATATATATATAAAATATAAAATATAAAATATTTATTTTATATATATATATAAAAACCCTATAGAAGTGCTTTGCGGTCAGAAGCTGGCCTTTTGCTAGTGAACAAAAATAAACTTTCCCGCACCATTTTAAAGATCCACCTCCTGAAGATTTATTTGCAGGATCCCCGTCCCACAATAACTTCCCTGTTTGCATCAGATCCTAAACAAGACTGTATTTGTAAAGATGCTGCTGAAACAATCTATAATATTTGACAGGCGTTTGATTGGACCGGTTTTTTATCTTTTTATATATATATATTTTTGACAGCATTCTTTAAGTTTACATGTTTATCCTTTTTTTTCTCTCTCTCTGCTGTGCTGATATTTTTTTTACCTTTGGGTAAGTCAAAAACCGTTATCCGGTTTTTGGATCCCTTCCTTTTTTCCCCCCACTGTGATCAACTTGTCGCTGACCAAAAACAGAGTAATCCACTACTTTTTTCCACCTCTCCAATACTTAACAAAAATTAAGGAGGGGGTCAAGCAATGATAGGAAGGGGAACCTCAAGCTTTCAAAACCCCCTTCCCTCCCCAAAGCAAATTCCCCTAACATGCCCCCCTCTTCATTCTTTACGGATTAGCCTCGCGGATGGTTTACCTTTTGCACACCTGCGCTCAGGTGAGTTACCGCTCGCGTTTCAGCACAAAACTCCCTCCTTCAGCAGCAAAGGCTCTGCCGAAACTCCGTCGCCAGTGCCGGATAAACTTCTCTTTTTGCAAACAGCATTGCGTTAATCGCAAAGCGCTAAGAGAAACGAAACAAAACTATATTATATTTTTTGCAAAGCGCATTAAAGCTCCTGCCTGGGCAATTTAGCGCCGGATTTTTGCGTTAAACAGTACGGGCCGGATTGGAAAGGATGCTCTTTTGCATAAACGGCACCTCCTACTCCTTCCTCATTGGCTCTGCCGCGACGGGTAATTTGCATTAATGGATGACATTGGGGAAATGAAGTGAGCTAGAGACTTTACGGACCGCCCCGAACCGGATGGCTTTCTAGCCCCGCCCACAAAGTGTTTTGTGTTTTGTGTTTTTTTTTTTTTTAAAGGAAAAGACATTTGTGGTCGGTTTGTTAGCCTGGAGTTTCATTCTCACGTGCACGTGTCGGGAATGAGGTGTTTCTAAAAGCTCTTTAGATAAAAACAGCTCAATCTAAAGGTTAACATTTTATGTTGCGTGGAAAGCATCTGTATGGGGAAAAAATGTGATAAAATTGCTCATTGTAATGGAAGAGTACAATAATCCCTTGTGTGTTATGGTGTTTATTTCATTAGATGAGTGCAGCGTTATTAAATCCGTAGCAATTGAATTCTAGCATTTGGTCAGTGATTGAATTAGGTGTCACGAGTGGGTGTATACATTTTATCTGTACAACAGCCCTGTGAGGTAGGCTTGGCTAATAATCATCACTAATAATCATGGTCAGTGGTGGGTTTCAAATTTTTTTACGACCGGTTTTGTGGGTGTGGCTTGGTGGGCGTGGCATGGCTTGGTGGGTGTGGCTTAGTGGGCGTGGCAGGGGAAGGATACTGTAAAATCTCCATTTCCACTCCAATCCAGGGGAAGGTTGCTGCAAAATTCCCATTTCCTCCCGATCATCTGGGACTCGGGAGGCAGAGAATAGATAGGGGTGGGACCAGTCAGAATTTTTATTACCGGTTCTCCGAACTACTCAAAATTTCCGCTACCAGTTCTCCAGAACTGGTCAAAACCTGCTGAAACCCACCTCTGATCATGGTTTACATATCTTTTCTTTATGTACACTGAGAGCGTATGCACCAAGACAAATTCCTTGTGTGTCCAATCACACTTGGCCAATAAAAAAATTCTATTCTATTCTATTCTATTCTATTCTATTCTATTCTATTCTATTCTATTCTATTCTAACCCAGTTGTGGCTTTGTGCGTGCAAGGAACTAAATTCCACTTCTCCTAGCAGGACGTGCGAAATAAGCCATCACGAACTATCCCAAATGGAGGAGCAGCTGAACCCAGTTTTCTCCAAAGGTCTTCTGAATCTCTGTCCCAGAGATGATCTGTGGCCTTTCAGAGCATCAACTTATTCCAACAATTTCTGGTGAGCCATTTTTTTCCAGAAACACTTTATTAACATTTCTGTTAGAATAAAGGTATTTATTTGTTAGATTTATATCGCATTCAGAAGCTCAAAGTGTCAAACAAGAGATTTCTTCTCTTATTTATTTGTTTGTTTGTCATTTTTATAAATAACTCAAGGCGGCAAAAATGCCTAATACTCCTTTCGTCCTCCTGTTTTCCCCACAACCCTGTGACAACCTTGGGCTAACAACCTTGGGCTAAGAGAGAGTGACTTGTTCAAAGTCACCCAGCTGGCTTTCACGCCTAAGGCAGAACTAAAACTCACAGTCTCTTGGTGATTGGCCCAAAATCACGGAGTTGGCTTTTGTGGCCAAGGTGGGACTAGAACTCACAGTCTCCCAGTTCTAGCCTGGTATCTTAACCATTACACTAAACTGGCTGTATTTTTCCTCATAATAGCCCGGTTGGACATAGAGTCCCAAAGCCACTCTTGGGGCCTTCATGACACAACAGTGATACAATAGAATTACATTTGCACACTCCAATCCAGGGGAAGGTGGTAAATGTTGTAAACTTGTGTGGTTTGAAGTTACTTTTTGTGGCTGATTATGTTGTCTGAATCAGGACCGCAGGGTTAACACCTGCTTTAGCACACAGTACAAACGCAGGAAATGGATTAATTCACTAATCTGTGCATGTAATCCTCAAATTACGACCACAATTGAGCCCAAAATTTATGTTGCTAAGTGCGTTTGCCCTGTTTTACAGCTTTTCTTGCCACAGTTGTTAAGTGAATCATTGCATGTGTTAAGTTAGTAACACGGTTGTTAAGCGAATCTGTTTTCCCCATTGATTTTGCTTGTCAGAAGGTCCCAAAAGCTGATCACATGACCCCGGGACCCTGCAACCGTCATAAATATCAACCAGTTGCCAAGTGTCTGAATTTTGATCATGTGACCGTGGGGATGCGGCAAGGGTCATAAGTGTGAAAAATGGTCACCAGTCACTTTTTCAGTGCTGTTGTAACTTTGAATGGTCACTAAATGAATGGTTGTAAATCAAGGACTACCTGAATTTTGCTGGGTGACATCCTGTATGCATAGGGCAGTGATGGCTAACCTTTTTGCCATCGCGTGCCAAAAGTGGGGGTCGCGCGGGGGGTCGCGCGCACATATGCCCACACCCATAATTCAATGCGCCCCACCCCCCCATGCATGCTCGCACGAGTCCCCCTACTTTTGGCACGCGGTGGCACGGTGGGCCCAGTAGGCCTGTTTTTCGCCCTCCCCCCACCAGAGGCCCTCCGGAGGCCGGAAACGGCCCATTTGCCGACTTCCGGTGGGACCGGAAGGCCTATTTTTCCCTCTCCCCAGGCTCCAGAGCCTTTCTAGGAGCCTGGGGAGGGTGAAAACTGCCTACCCCATCCGCCTGGAGGCCCTCCGGAGGCTGGAAACTGCCTGTTTCCTGACTTCCGGTGGGCGCGGAAGGCCCGAATATCAGCTGGCCGGCGTGCACATGCATACTGGAGCCGAGCTAGGGCAATACTCGCGTGCCTACTGATATGGCTCCGCGTGCCACCTGTGGCACGTGTGCCATAGGTTCGCCATCACGGGCATAGGGGATGGGAGTGGTAACAAACATTGGAAGACAGAGAAATGTGAAAGACATTTCTTTAACCATAGATCTTGGGAAAAATGTTTAAAAGGAAAATAAACTTTTAAAAATCCAGCTTTGAAGGTACTTTGAAAGTCCTCAATTTTACAACCATTGGTTTACTGACTCTTCAAAGGTACGATGGCAGTGAAAAAAACTGATTTATGACCAGTCCTTGGATTTACAACTATTGTAGCACCCCTGCAGTCACAAAATTCGGGCCCTGGCCCGAGATATATGGTGGTTGGAGAGTCTCAGTGTCACGTGATGCCATTTGCGATCTTCGTAACAAACTTCCAACAAGCAAAATCAATGGGGGAAACCAGATTCGCTTAATGACTGCGTGCTGCACTTAACCATCACAGTGATTTGTTTAATGACCATGGCAAAGAAGGTTGTAAAATTGGGCACAGTTTACTTAATAACTGCCTTGCTTAGCAATAGAAGTTCTAGTCCAGATTGTGGTCATAAATCAAGGATTACCTGTAATAATAATTTTGAAGAACATGAACGTGTACAGATATCATAAAATGTTGGGTATTTATATGGGGCAGGAACAGAATATCCTGGATTTTTTGATGCCAGGCATGCTGAAAAAAAACAAAATCCAATTCTGATTAACATCATCAATTTTTAAAAAGTATGTTCAGAGCACAAGTTTCTGAGTGCCACAATCTCATTGTGGTGTTTTCTGTCCAATTGTGCTTTATTTTATCCCATTTTTAATGTAAACTTGCTAAAGTCTTTTACATTAATTTAAACAATCATGGGTGGTTTTGTTTGCCATTGGTTATTTGAGTTATTTATCTTTTCATTCTTTATTAAGTGTTGTACCTTATGATTCTTGATGAACGTATCTTTTTTTTTATGTACACTGAGAGCATATGCACCAAGACAAATTCCTTGTCTGTCCAATCATACTTGGCCAATAAAAAAATCTATTCTATTCTATTCTATTCTATTCTATTCTATTCTATTCTATTCCATTCCATTCCATTCCATTCCATTCCATTCCATTCCATTCCATTCTATTTTCATTCTTTATTTGCTGTAAACTACATTGGAAATAACTGATTAAAGCAGGGTATAAATTCAAGAGTCACACCATCTATAGAGCCCTTTAAACAGCCATAAAGTTAAAGTAAGGTTCAACATACAGTTTGGAATTTACAGTGTAGGACATACAACTACAAATATGTATTTAAATATCTCAGGGTAAAATCAATGGGGGTAAAATTGCTTAATTTTATAGATGTGTTTCAGCAATGCTGAGTTTTCTCTTGGTTTAGCATTCTATTATTAATGACTCCTCTGATTCAAAAAAAATACCACACTAATCCACTATTTCTAAAACCTGGCAACTTTAAGACATGTGGACTTCTGGGACTTAAATATTGGATGTTGAAATCCGTATATCTTAAAGTTATCATGTTTGAGAAACGCTGCCCTAATCTAACAATACCAGCTGCTCAGTGGTGAAATCCGAATTTTTTTACTACCGGTTCTGTGGGTATGGCTTGGTGGGCATGGTGTGGCTTGGTGAGTGTGGCTTGGTGGGCATGGCAGAGGAAGGATACTGCAAAATCTCCATTCCCACCCCACTCCAGGGGAAGGATACTGCAAAATCCCATTCTCTCCCCACTCCTGGGGGAAGGATATTGCAAAATCTTCATTCCCACCGCACTCTGGGGCCAGCCAGAGGTGGCATTTGCCGGTTCTCCGAACTACTCGAAATTTCCGCTACCGGTTCTCCGAACTGCTCAAAATTTCTGCTACCAGTTCTCCAGAACCTATCAGAACCTGCTGGATTTCACCCCTGCAGCTGCTCCATTTGCAATACAGGTAGTAATCCTTGACTTACAATTCTAATGCAGCCCAGAATTTCGGCCATAAGTCATGACAGTTGTAAATTGGGACACCCATCTGACCAGACTTGATTTTATGACTTTTTTGTGATGGTTGTTAAGCAAACATAGCAGCTCTTAAGTAAATCCATATATCCCTATGGGTGTTTTTTGCTGGCAATCCACCAAAAGTCCGGAAATTGGCAAAAAATGTTGTAAATTTCAGTCATGTGACCATAGCACGCTGCAATCAGCTCTAAAAGTTAGCTGGTTGCCAGGCACCCAAAATACAGTCATGTGACCGTACGATATGTACAGTTGTCTGAAATCTGGAACCAGGTTGTAAGTAGCTTTTGGAAGGTCCGTCATAGTTTCGAACAGTCGCTAAACAACCAGTCGTTAAACAAGAACTACAGGTCATACTTGATTTACAACCACAATCGAGCCCAAAATTTTCATTGATAAGGTAGCTAAGTGAGTTTTGTCCCACGTTAGGACTTTTCTTGCCACAGTTGCTAAGTGATCGCTGCAGTTGTAAAGTTAATAACACGATTGTTAAGCGAATCTGGCTTCCCCATTGACTTTGCTTGTCAGAAGGTCTCAAAAGGTGATCACCTTATCTTGGGACACTGCAACCGTCATAAATACATGACCGTGGCCAAACATCTGAATTTTGATCATGTGATCATGGGGATGCTGCAATGGTCATAAGTGTGAAAAACAGTCATATTTCACTTTTTTAGTGGCGTTGTAATGGCAAACGGTCACTAAATGAATGGTTGTAAGTCGAGGATTACTTTTACTTGTAATTTCAACAATTTGTTCCATTAAAGTTAATAGTATTTATAATCAGTGCATTTCTCCCCTCTGGTGCCACAATTGTGCTTATTAATTAAAAATAAAAGGATTTTGTTTCTTTCCCACAAAACTAGGAAATCAAAGTAAAGGAGACATAGCCTTCTGTTCAGCTTCTATTTGGAGAGGATCCTTTTAGCCATAGTAGATAATAAATAGTAATAGCTTTAATGAAGAATATAAGAAAGAGTTTTAGGCAATGTGCAAATGTACGCATCCATATCCAGTCTGCCTTCTTAGAGGAATGGAGTAGCATAGAAAGCATATCGATATATACAGAACATTTAAACAACATACAACATACAACATCCAGTGGTCTTCTGGTTGCGCTTCAAGGTGTTGGTTACCACCTTTAAAGCGCTCCATGACATGGGACCTGAGTATTTGTGGGACCGCTTTCTGCCGTCGATAGCCTCCCACCGACCAGTACACTTCCACAGAGAGGGACTCCTCAGGGTGCCGTCAGCCAGGCAATGTTGGCTGGCGACCCCCAGGGGGAGGGCCTTCTCTGTGGCAGCTCCTGCCCTCTGGAATGATTTGCCCCCGGAGATACGAAGGATATCGGATCTCCGGGCCTTTCGCCGTGCCCTAAAATCTTTTCTTTTCCATCAAGCAGGGCTGGCGTGAAACCCCCCCCACCCTTTTTTTAGCTTTTTAAATTGTCAATGGGTTTTAGTTTGAATGTTTTAAATTTTGGGCCAAAGTCATGTAATTCTTTTAAAAATTGTAAATTTTGTATTGGTATGTCTTTTAGTTCTGGCTGTGCACCGCCCTGAGTCCACCAGGAGAAGGGCGGTATACAAATTGAATAAAATAAAATAAAATAAAATAAATAAATAAATAAATAAATAAATAAATAAATAAATAAATACTTAGTTAACTCTCTCATTTTCTGAGTTTGTAAAATTTGTTTAACCGGGAATTAAAAAAAATAGTTGAGGCTTCAAAACACCAGGTGGCATAAAAATAAAATCAAGGTAAATATTAACTTCATATGTTGTGGGAATAAATCTGCTCAGTCTTTGCCTAACCTGGCTAATTGTGTTGTGTGAATGTAGTCCCGCATATCCACATCAGTGTGAGTGGAACACTGCATTTCCCCCACTTTCCAAGCAGATACCCTATTAGGATTTCGACAAGTCAAGAATCTCTTTTAAATCTCAGAATTTTCACTGGGATTCTTCGGCAATTCCTTAATATTACATGAAGCGAAGTCCGGAACGCAGGAAATCTTAACTCTGTGTGAACTAAAGCACTTTGATCCTGGTTCGCTCTTCAACTCAGCCCCAAAGTCCTCATATTCTTTGAGCCTCCATATATATATGTGGTATGGGGACGCGGTGGCTCAGTGGCTGAGATGCTGAGCTTGTTGATCGAAAGGTCGGCAGTTCAGCGGTTCGAATCCCTAGTGCCGCGTAATGGGGTGAGCTCTCATTACTTGTCCCAGCTTCTGCCAACCTAGCAGTTCTAAAGCTTGTAAAAAATGCAAGTAGAAAAATAGGGACCACTTTGGTGGGAAGGTAACAGTGTTCTGTGCGCCTTCGGCTTTTAGTCATGCCAGCCATGTAACCATGGAGACGTCTTCGGACAGAGCTGGCTCTTCAGCTTTGAAACGGAAATGAGCACCACCCCTTAGAGTCGGAAACGACTAGCACATATGTGCGAGGGGAATCTTTACCTTTACCTTTATATATATGTGGTACATAATGGGCTGAATTTATATAAGCCGAACTAAAATGTGGTTGTGTTGTTTGCTGATCAAGGTGTGCTGAGGAACCCAGCTACTGGCTTAAGAAGGTTGTGTGAATCGGACCATTGTATCAAGTGACATGAGTTTGGGTTTTGTTACAAGAATAGAGGAATTGTATGTTGGGACTGCCTTCAGTATGTTGCCTAAGCCAAGCCATTGGGCTCACATATCATGCAAACCAGTGTGAAATCCAAATTTTTTTTACTACCAGTTCTGTGGGTGTGGCTTGGTGGGCGTGGTGTGGCTTGGTGGGCGTGGCAGGGGAAGTATACTGCAAGCCTCCCTGCAGCCCCTGGGAGCCAAAACAGTTGCAGGAAAAAAGGCATTTTTCCCTCACTCGAGTATAAGACGAGGGGGGCTTTTTTCAGCATAAAAAAATGTGCTGAAAAACTTGGCTTATACTCGAGTATATACTGTTGAGTCCTCGCACTTACGACTAAGTTCTCACACTTACAACACGCGTCCCTGATAGGCCAAGACGCATTTGCTGGCGGGAGAATACTGTCTTCCCATTGGTTACTTAGTTTGACAGCTACAGTATAAATAGCTGTCAAACGCCTAAGTTACTGCTCTGTTTCTCATTAGCTTCTACAGCTGTTGTTAGCAATAAAGAGTTCCTGTTTGATCTTAATCTAGTCTCGCCTCAGTTAATGGACCCCAGGTCGCCCTACAGAGCATATATGGTATAAACTGACTCAATCCAGAGTTTCTGAGTCAGGGGTTGGCAACCTATGGCCCATGGGCTGGTTGTGGCCCACCATCTGAAATCATCTGGCCTCTAATCCCAAACAGAAATGTATTTACCTCACACGAGAGAAGGAGAGAGGGCTCACTCACGGCTTCACCAGCCAGCTCAGCAAAGCCAGAACAGCAAGTGTCCAAGATATGGTGGTGGCATAGATTTTGTGGTGGCCCTTAAGCAGAGGGTTGGTGACACTAGATCTAGGCCAGTGATGGCTAAACTTTTTGCTGTCGCGTGCCAAAAGCGGGGGAGCACGGGGAGGTTGCCGACATGTGTGCCCACACCCATAATTCAATGCGCCCCGCCCCTGTGCATGTGCTTTTAGCATGTGATGGCACAGTGGGCCTGGTAGGCCCGTTTTTCACCCTCCCCAGGCTCCAAAGGCTTTCTAGGAGCCTGGGGAGGGCGAAAACTGCCTTCCCCACCCCCGCAGAGGCCCTCCGGCGGCTGGAAACAGCCCATTTCCCAACTTCCGAAAGGCCCAAAAATCAGCTGGCCGGCACAAATATGCAAGCTGGAGCTGAGCTATGGCAAAGCTTGCGTGCCCACTGATATGACTCCGTGTGCCACCTGTGGCACCCATGCCATAGGTTCGCCATCACGGATCTAGGCAATCTACAAGGAATAGTATAATACACAGCAGTAAAAATAGCTCTTTTTTACGTTTGCAACCTTATATTTGTTAATTCCCTTCCTCTTATCCATAGACTGAAATTTGGTCCTCATCTTATGACTGTAGTTGAATTTAATTGTAGTTGTAAGTCATGACGGTCGTAAAGAAGGTCATCATATGACTGACCTGATTTTATGACGGCACGTGTCAAGTGAACGTGGCAGTCGTAAAGCGAACACGACGGTCATTAAGGAAGCCCATATGTTCACTACAAGCCAGTTTTGACTGAAAGCCAGAAATAAACGCCGGTTTCTATGAAAAACATCATAAATCGCGTTCACATGACCCCAGGATGCTGAAAATGGTTGCTGAGCCCCCCCCCCCAAATACAGTCAGATGACTGTGCAGAGGGGCCTGGCCATTGGAACTGGATCATGAGTAGCTTTTGGGGGGATTCTGTCATAACTTTGAATGATTGCTAAGCGCCTGATTGGTAAGTCGAGGACTATTTGTATATAAAGCAGAACGAGTGTGTCTGTGTGTGTGTGTGTGTACGTTTCCAAGTTGATAAGCAGACTTCTTCAAAGTTTCCTCTTACAAATTGTTAAGTTTTTGCAGCTTGTCAGAATGAATAACACCGTGGAGGTGTTTTCTCTCCTTTCCAAATTTGATCACAGCTACGCACAGCCGCCTGCTCTCCCTGATAGATTCCTGGGTGGCTGACGGATCCACTATCCTTGGAGAACAAGAGAGCCAGTTTCCCTGGAGAAAAATGTGTGTTTACAAGAGCTGGAAAGGAAACTGATGCAACCACCAGCCTCAGGTTACATGTGAGTTGATGGCAAAGCACCAGAAGGGCTATGAGAGTCTAGCAGAGGTCAGGCCCCCTCCCCTCTCTTGAGCCCCCCAGGTAGGCTAAGAGGTCTTAGGCTGCTTCTCCTGTTCCTACGTTCAGCAAAATCCAGGATGAGATTTCCTGCCGTAGGATTAAAAGCCAAGAGATTAGTTCTGATTATGGAACCGAGTTGTTTTTATGGGTGACCTCAAATATAAAAATACAACCCTCATTTTTCCCGTCCTCTTGCTGGGGCACTGAAAGTGACATATGACCGTTTTTCATCCTTATGACCATTGCAGCATCTCCATGATCATGTGATCAAAAGGTCGCATTACCCCAGGGTCATGTGATCACCTTTTTCGACCTTCTGGTCCTGAGCTTCATTTTCAGCCGGAACGGCCTCCTGCAACCCTCTGCAAGGCAAAACAGAGCTCGGGAGGGCTGCACGTGACCCTCCTGAGCTCCGTTTTCCCTGGCAGAGGGTTGTAGGAGGCTTCGCGGCCGAAAACTGAGCTCGGGAGCCCGTTTTCATTGGCTGAATGCTTGGGCTGCCACAGGCACCCGAGGTTAAACACAACCTGATGCAGCCCTCAATGAAATTGAGTTTGACACCCGTGCCTTAAGGCAATGGGCCCTTTTGGCCACCAAAGACCAGTTCTGTGGAGATTGGGGTGGTTTTTTTTGTGGTCTGGAGATGGTGTGGTTTTGCATGCTGCCTGCATCCTGCGGATGAGGTTTCACTTGCTTGCCGTGGCCCAGTTGCTGGTATGTTGTGGATCGGTGCCGGTCCACAGACCGGGGATTGGGGACCCTTGGTTGTAAATCGAGGGCGACCTGTTCTAGGGTAAATTGTATGTACAAATTATCTAAGCCAGTGTTTCTCACTCTTGGCAACTTTAAAACATATGTGTGTACTTCAACTCCCAGAACTCTCCAGCCAGTATGGCTGGATGGGGAATTCTGGGAGTTGAAGTACACATGTCTTAAAGTTGATAAGTCTTTCTCAATTTAGCGTTTCTCAAAAGTTGTTTCTCAAAAGTTGGTAAGTGTTTCTCAACACTGATCTGAACCACGGGTCGAATTCAAATTTTTTTACTACCGGATCTGTGGGCGTGGCTTGGTGGGCATGGTGTGGCTTGGTGGGCGTGGCTTGGGAAGGATACTGCAAAATCTCCATTCCCACCCCATTCCTGGGGGAACGATACTGCAAAATCACCATTCCTCTGGGGCCATTTGCCGGTGGTATTTGCCGGCTCTCCGAACTACTCAAAATTTCCGCTACCGGTTCTCCAGAACCTGTCAGGACCTGCTAGATTTCACTCCTGATCTGAAGTATAGCTTCATGATTACCCAGTTCCAACTAGTATCGTGAATTGGCTTCATCTAGTGGTGAACAGCATGTGGCACAACATATAGTAAAAAAAACCTGCCAATTACTCCCCTGACTGGTATTGTAGGATGTACAAACCCCAGGAGACAGATTGGTATGAAGAGCCCAGACAGAATCATGTGCCAAAGACAACTTGGGCACATGATTTTTTTTTCAGAATTAGCTTCTCAATTTCCCTGGGGTGGAAGAAATCCAGCTTCTACCACCAACGCAAGAGACAGAATGGGCATCCAGGGGCGCTTTCGTGTTGACTGAAGGGTCTGGGTTTCTTCCTGTGCTGGGGTGGAAGACGGTTATTGGAAAGGGCAAAGCTGGGATCAGCTGGATAGTGGAATACTCAGGCCTGAGGATATCCACATTCGAAAAGAGGATGCAGACTGGTGTATTTTGGCCAGGCTGAATTGTTGCAAATTTAGGAATAGGGTAATATAATTAAAGTGGAAATGCAGGATAGTAATCTCACTCCAGTGGGAAAGAGTTTCTGAATCAGCTCTGTGCCTGCTTTTGAATGCCTTCCCAGGGACTGAACGTAGGAATTCCCAGTGCTTGATTTGTTAAGCCGAATATTTCCCATTTCATTACCGCCTGAATAATTGGAAACCCCAACTATAAATACAGGATTAACTGTCCGTTTCTAAATTGAATGGATGTTTTCTTGCCAGTTATCCTCACCAAGTCTTGAAGAAAAACACCGATGCTGATTATAAAATTTCCCTGTGCAAAATTGAAAACTTCCTCTTCTATTTTCCTCTCCTAGTTTAATGAAAAGAAGGACTAGGAGATACATGATAGCAGTGTTCCAATATCTCAGGGGCTGCCACAAAGAAGAGGGAGTCAAGCTATTCTCCAAAGCACCTGAAGGCAGGATAAGAAGCAATGGATGCAAACTTATCAAGGAGAGAAGCAACCTAGAATTAAGGAGAAATTTCCTGACAGTTAGAACAATTAATCAGTGGAACAACTTGCCTCCAGAAGTTGTGAATGCTCCAACACTGGAAATTTTTAAGATGTTGGATAACCATTTGTCTGAAGTGGTGTAGGGTTTTCTGCCTGCGCAGGGGTTTGGACTAGAAGACCTCCAAGGTCCCTTCCAACTCTGTTATTCTATTCTATTCTATTCTATCGCAGACCTATCCAGTTGTTAAGATCTGTGGCCTTGGGAGGGAGGGGAGGGGTTTCCTTTTAAAGATGCACCAGGTGTCTATAGAGATACTTAATCATCCAGGTCATGGTTCTCCTGAAGATGCTTTTCCAAAAGATAACTGGACTTTCTTGGGGTTTTTTTCTTGAAAACATTTCACTTTTCATCCAAGAAGTTTCTCCAGTTCAATTTAAGGAAAAAAAACAACAAGTCAAGTTGCTTTTTGGAAAGGCCTCTTTGAGATGTACCAGGAAGATTTAGAAAAAATATATATATTTTGGGACTTTGATATTATATATGTTGATGGCAGCAAAATGACTTTGTGCTTAAAAATGGAAGGACACTTTGATTCCCGCAATGGACGAATGGCTGCAAAAGTTGATACAAGTTAGCAGAGATGGCTAAATTGACTGATCTGATTACAAAAAATAACACAATTAATGTTGTTTCTACCTGTAAACTGCTTTTGGATTTTTTATATATATACGACATATAGGTAGTCTTTAACTTACAATCGTTTTAGTTACAACAGCACTGAAAAATGTGACTTATGACCAAGCCTTGTACTTATGACCTTTGCAGCATCCCCATGATCACCCATGTCATTGTTGGAATGACTCTAGGTGGCTTTTTGAATAACGCATCCATGCAGTTCGGGGAATGTCTCTTTTGAGTTGAGTTCAACTTTGGCAATGTCAGAGACATGGATGTGCAGTTTTATTGGCAACACTGTGGAAACGGCATGCAGTTGCCTTTTTTCAGGGTATTCTTGGACTTGTTACAGCACAGTATTGAGATCTTCTGGTGCAAGGGGTAGCATAAAATAAATAAATAAATAAATAAATATTGATGTACAGAATGTTTTGATTTGCGGTGGCTCAGTGGCTAAGATGCTGAGCTTGTTGATCAAAAGGTCGGCAGTCCAGCGGTTCGAATACCTAGTGCCGCGTAATGGGGTGAGCTCCCGTTACTTGTCCCAGCTTCTGCCAACCTAGCAGTTCGAAAGCACGTAAAAAATGCAAGTAGTAAAATAGGGACCATCTTTGGTGGGAAGATAACAGCGTTCCGTGCGCCTTTGGCGTTTAGTCATGCCGGTCACATGACCATGGATACGTCTTCGGACAGCGTTGGCTCTTTGGCTTTGAAACGGCGATGAGCACCGTCCCCTAGAATCGGAAACGACTAGCACATATGTGTGAGGGGAACCTTTACCTTATCTTTTATAGATTCTATTTATATAAAACACCACAGAGCAAACAAAGGGCACAGTCACCATGTGCTTTACTGTTCAACTATATAACTGTAACAGGAAACTGGAAACTATTCAGAACAAGAGCATAGAGTATATACCATAGATCCAAACTTGTAAATACTGCCATCTACTGGCTGACTACTCCTGTAGTTGTTGCATAGAAATACATTTCAACAATGAATTCCAACAGAGTCCTCAATTTATAACTCCACCTGAGACCAGATTTCCACTGCAAAGCAAGAGAGCTGGCCAGTGAATTACACCTGATTTTACATTTATTTTTGCCACAGCTGTTAAGCAAATCACTGCAGTTGTTAACGTTAATCATGCAGTTGTTAAGCAAATCCAACTCCTCCCCCCCCCCCCCTTGATTTTGTTTCTCACAAGCTTCTAGGAAGGTTGCAAATGATGATCACATGACCCCAGGGCACTGCAACCATCATAAGTACATGCTGGTTGCCAAGCGGCTGAATTTTAATCATGTGATCATGATAACCTGGGGATACCACAATGGTTGTAAATGTAAGGACGGATCATAAGTCACTTTCTTCAGTACTATTGTAGAGTAGAATAGAATAGAATTCTTTATTGGCCAAGTGTGATTGGACACACAAGGAATTTGTCTTTGGTGCATACGCTCTCAGTGTACATAAAAGAAAAGATAACGTTCATCAAGAATCATAAGGTACAACACTTAATGATAGTCAGAGGGAACAAATAAGCAATCAAATCATATTAGGAAACAGTCAATATAAATCATAAGGATACCAGCAACAAGGTTACAGTCATGCAGTCATAAGTGGGAGGAGATGGGTGATAGGAACGATGAGAAGATTAATAGTAATGCAGACTTAATAACTAGTTTGACAGTGTTAAGGGAATTATTTGTTTAGCAGAGTGATGGCGAAACTGTTCTTGTGTCTAGTTGTTCTGGTGTGCAGTGCTCCATAGCATCGTTTTGAGGGTAGGAGTTGAAACAATTTATGTCCAGGATGCGAGGGGTCTGTAAATATTTTCACAGCCCTCTTTTTGACTCATGCAGTATACAGGTCCTCAATGGAACTTTGTAACTTTGAGTAGTCACTAAGCAAATGGTTGTAAGTCAAGGACTACCTGTAAACCTGTTTAAAGAAGGGCCTAACATGACTGTCATAGAATGTCGAGTTACAGAGAATATACCTTGCACTCAATTCAAGAGAATCCAAGACCTCGGTGCCTTTCGCTGTGCCCTTAAAACCTTCTTTTTCCAGCAAGCCGGGCTGGCCTAAGACTTTTTAAAATGTTTTTAATTGTTTGTTATTGTTTTTAATCATGGGGCCAAATTTATATATATCTTTTAAATTCTATTTTAATGTTTGTAGTGTATGTTTTTATTGGCTGTTCACTGCCCTGAGTCCTCAGGGAGAAGGGCGGTATACAAATTTAAAAATAAATAAATAAATAAATAAATTTGTAGCATAGCCGACTAAACATGAATAAGATTGTGGCGTTCAGCTGCCACTTTGGTTCTGAAAGCGCTGAGTTTCCTGTTCTCTCGGTCAGTAGTATCTATATTTATCCATTTTTTCTTTCTGCTTTTCTGCTCGAAGCATGATAAAGAAAGCAAAAAAAGGACAACGTACTTTTGGTGCCCAGAAATGAGAGGTGGAAATAACTTGATTTAAGGGTATGTGATAAAATAGGAAGAGAAAGGCACAAGAATGAAGGGTGTGGCTTTGTGTACAAAAAAGCCCTAGTAAAATGAAATTCATTGGTGGGTGGGTCACAAAGAGAGAATGAATAAGATTCAAACTGCAGCCCCGAAAGGAAGAATGATTTGGTCGAGACCGAGAAAATTGTGGTTAGATGAACATGCCGAGTTCCTCAGAAGAAGAGAGGTGAGAAGAACAACAGGAAACGTATGGAAGCATGGAGAGGAAAATCGGCGGCGAGTAAATTGTGGTGGTGTAAACTTGATTTAGCTAGATTTATCATTTCCCTGATTTGCTATTGCTGTCCTTTCAATAGCTATGAACACGTTCCAAGAAAAAAATGAATAAAACGCTAGCCAAAAAAAGAGAAACCTGTGTGTGTGTGCGTGTGCGTGCAGCATTATCAAAGCCCTTTGAAGTAATTTGTGACAATATTTCTTCTCCTCAGCAACTTTTTCAGATGTATGGATATGCCTGGGGAATTCTGGGAGTTGAAGTTCACACATTAAGAAGTTGCTGTGCTTGTGTTGTGGCCCGCCAGCGGCCTGCGCGAATTGTTGATGATCCCGACGACGAGGAGGCTGGTGTGGTGTCGCACCAGCAGCCTGTGCAGCCGGCGCTCGAGTCGGACAGCGAGGAGGCTGAAGAAGATGTGGTACCAGAGGCAGGGATTCAGCCAGGGCCTTCAGAACCTCCAGAGGCTCCTTTAAGTGAAGAGGATGACGTGGAGGAGCCTCCTCTCAATGCACGAGCACGCAGAACTGCAGGAGTGGTTACTCAGGAGGAGGTCTCCTCGAGAGTAAGGCTTGGGGCTAATTGGCTACTCCCTTAGTCTATTTAAGTTTGCACACAGCCTGTAAAAAGCTGCAGGAAACAACGTGTGTTCGTCCGTTGATCATTGAGTTTGAATTTTCTCCGCAAACCTAGCTTCTGGGCTTTCTGCCAACTCTAGTAAGACTCTATCTTATCTGTGGAATTTCTGGCAGGTTGTTAAGAACATTTTTATTAACAGCCTGCATTTGCAAAAGACGGCGTTTTGAAGTAAACTGAGTTTTGTTCAAAGTTTGTGTGTGCTACATTCTTTGGGATCCGTAGCTGGGACAGAACAGCTTGACGTACCTCCTCAGAATTATTTATGACTTGGGTTCAAAGTTATGATGGCTGCCGGGGGGAGGGGGGGGGCTGTGGTCACATGATCTCTTTTGGGGCACCTGGAAACCAGCCCACATTTTTACAGTCATTTGCAGCATCCCACTGTCACCCGGGACCACAATATACGACAATTTTTTTTGCTGGTCACCGGCATTTATTTACTTCTGATTTCCAGTAGAAGTTTGCCCATTGGGGAAAATGTGTTTTGCTTAACGACTGCCATATTTGCTTAATGACCACTGCAAGAGATTGTAAAATCAGGCAAGGTAACTTGGTGATCTTCTTAACAACCACTGCGTTTTACAACTGTTCTTCCAGATTACATTACCGTCGCAAGTCAAGGACTATCCGTACAGGTAGTCCTCGATTTACAACACTTCATTCAGTGATTGTTCGAAGTTACAACAGCACTGAAAAAAGTGACATTACCATTTTTCACACTTATGACTGTTGCAGCATCCCCATGTTCATGTGATCAAAATTCAGATGCTTGGCAACTGACTCATACTTACGACTTGCATTGTCCGGGGATCTTTTGCAACCTTCTGATAGGCAAAGTCAACGGCGAAGCCAGATTGACTTAACAACCGTGCGACTAACTCAACAACGGCAGTGATTCACTTAACAACCGTGGCAAGAAAGGTTGTAAAACGGAGGAAAACTCTGTTAACCAATGTCTCACTTAGCAACGGAAATTTGGGGGTCAATTGAGGCCATAAGTTAAGGGCTACCTGTATATGAACCGTGGTGGTGCACTGGTTAGAATGCAAGCTAATTCTGCTGACTGCCAGCCAGGGGTTCGATTCTGACCGGCTCAAGGTTGATTCATCCTTCCATCCTTCTGAGCAGGAGTGAAATGCTCCCGGTTCGGACCGGATCGCCCGATCCAGTAGTGATGATGGCAGGTGGTTCGGAGAACGGGTAGCAAAAATCCCTGCAACTCCCCCCCCCCATAACCAGCTGAGCTGCACAATCATCAGAGGCTTTTTTTTTTTTTACTTTTAAAAGCATTTTTTCTACAACCTCTTCCAACAAAAAAGCCTTTTTTAAAAGTTTAAAAAAAGTCTCTGATGATCGCGTGGCTCAGCTGGGATCGTCAGAGGCTTTTCAAAGCATTTTTTCTGCAACCTCTTGGCCGAAGAGGTGGTAAAAAAAATGCTTTGAAAAGTCTCTGACGATCCCAGCTGAGTTGCCTGATCAGCAGAGGCTTTTCTTTTCTTTTTCTTTTTTTATTGAAAAGTTTTATAAGAAATACAAGCATTTTCTCCCCACACCCTTTCCCCCTCCCCTCCTTCCCCCCCCACCCCCCTCCCTAGACTTCCCAGAACAAGCACAGGGTATAGCATTCACAAACATAAAGCTAAAATATGCTAACAAATTATTGCATTCATATTCTCCCTAAATCTTTAACTCCTTATAACTCAAAAACTATAAACATAAACTACTTAAAAATATTTCATTCATAAGCTATATGAATCTTATTGTTCGGATACTTTTTTTGCATATAGTCAATCCATCTTCTCCATTCTGATATGTATCTTTCATTCAAAGCCTTAGAAAAAATGCTTTGAAAAGTTTAAAAAAAAAAAAAGTTGGCCACGCCCACCCAGTCACATTACACCCACCAGCACCAAGCCACGCCCACAGAACCGGTAGTAACAAATCTAACATTTCACCCCTGCTTCTGAAGTGGGTAAAATGAGGACCCAGATTGTTGTGGGCAAGAGGCTGACTCTGTAAATCCCTTAGAGAGGACTGTAAAGCGGTATAGAAGAGCCTGGTGGTGCAGTGAACTAAACTACTGTTAAAGTAGTATTTAGCTGCCAGCTGCCTGCAATTACTGCGAGTTCAATTCTCACCAGGCTCAAGGTTGACTCAGCCTTCCATCCTTCCGAGGTAGGTAAAATGAGGACCCGGATTGTGGGGGCAATAAGCTGACTTTGTATAAAATAGAACACCGCTCGGGGGGGCCAAAAAGGGCGGCATATAAATCGAAGTAATAAATAAATAAATAAATAAATAAATAAATAAATAAATAAATAAATAAATAAATAATAAATATAGAAGTCTATTGCTATTGCTATAAGCCCCAATTAGAAGCTTCCTTACACTGCTAGCATTAAAGGACTAGATGAATAAATCCATCTTTTCCGGGCATCAAAAACTTAACTAAAGCTTAATTAAAGGAGTGGAAAAATCAATTATTTACCAATGCATTTGAAAATAATATATAAAATTAATGAGTGTGTGGAATCAGATCGATTAACTAGATTGATCAATGGTAAAAAAGATTCAGAATTTTATAACAATTGGAAATTATGGTACGATTCGGTCCAGAAAAGGTGGGATAGAATAGATATATGATGATGTATATATATGATGACAAGTATGTATGTATAAAGGAATGACTTTATATTTATGGACAATGTACTCACATTACACCATGGTGGCAGGATTGTATATTTCATTTGTGTATTGGTGCACAGAATATATTAATAAAAATTATTTTAAAAAAAAAAACTTAATTAAAGCTGAGCAGAGCTTCACTGGGAACAGCAGCTCCGAGGGCTGCTGAGCGCATCATCGTCGCATATGAACATGTGAATGAATTTTTTAAATGTTATCTAATTCTGGGTTTTATTTAATTGACCAAACTAAGTAATAATTTTAATTAGCAATTTTATGATGTTTGTGTGTCTATATTTTTCTTTTTTTTTATTGCAAAAGTTTTACAATTACATTTTCACCCCTTTTCCCCCCCCCACCTCCCCCCCCAACTTCCCATCCTCCCTAACCCTCCCTAACCCTCCCCTCCCCCCAGACTTCCCTATAATATACTCATAACTGGTAAAAAGAAAACACAACAAAAAAAAACCCCATAATATAACACTTATATGTAAACTTGAACCCCTCCCTCCCCTGTATAATTTTTCTCTTTACCTCATTACATTAAAATATTTCTAATACATATTATTACACATTTCTAATGTGTCTATATTTTTCTTGACTGTACACCGCCTTGAGTCCTACGGGAGAAAGGCGGTATAGAAATATAATAATAAATAATAATAAATAATAATAAATAATAATAAATAATAATAGATAATAATAATAATAATAATCATCATCATCATCATCATCATCTCGGGGCGCTCGAAGCGCTCAGCGACTCAAGCCACGATCGCGCTGCATTTCAAGCGCGGCGACCGAGTTTGGCTAAACCGGGTTGATAGCGGCGGAGGATGAAGTCAGCGATAGGATCCAGCGCTCACTTCGGCCGCGCCCTCTTTCCCTCTCCAAAAGCGCGGAGGCAACTTTGGGGAAAAGTTTTAGCCGGGCTTTTCGGCCGCGGTCCCTTCGTTCCCCTCCCGGCCCTGAGACCCGTCCCGAGGCTTCATGCTCTCCCAATACGGGCACCGCGCCTTGGGCGCTCTGATGCTCTTGGGCACCGCTTCGGGCTTGGTGGCCGTGCTGGCTTCGATGCTGCTTTTCCAGATCCAAGGAGGCGCCGGCAGCGATCGCGACCTGGCCCAGGGGCTCCGCTATCTCCTGCGCCCGATCTCGGCCGGCCTGGCCTCGCTCGGCTTGGTGCTCAGCCTGAGCTGCCTCCTCCTGAGCCTCCTGCACGGCTACTGCGGCGCCGAGCGATGCGCGGCCTCGGGGGGCGCGCTGGGCAGCGAGAGGTGCGTATGCGAGGCGGGAGCTACAATCCGAGTTTGGCTAGTGACTAGTTGCTTGTAGCTAATATTTAGATACTCCCAAGGTCGATAAAATGTATTAAAACTGCAACGGAAACATAGGGAAATATATATATATATATATATTTGTATAAGTCTCCCCCATTCTGGAGTTTTGCTCCAGGCTCGCATCGGCTTCCAGGAATTGATCATGTTAATTGTGCAAAGTGCAAGACACACCAACGACGTGCATGTGCCAGCCTTTATATAAAGTGAAATGCCATTTTAATGAGCCGTTTTGGAATCCGGCCCACTGGCATGCACTCTCTTCATTATGCTTTCATCTCGGCTCCTCCATTTTTCCTAAGTTGCTGTGGTGATTTTGAATTGGCACTTCAAATGTTCTTTCTGGGTTCCACCTCACATCTCATCTCCCTTCCCTTCCCTTCCCTCTCTGTCCTATAATCCACGTTAAATTCCTTTCCTTCCCCTCTCCCTCCTTCTCATTTTCCCTTTCCTCTTCTCCTTTTCCTTTCCTTCCTTTCCATTTTCCCTTTCCCCTTTCCTTTCCCTTCTCCGTCCTGTTCTTTCCTTCCTTTTTTTCCTTTCCCTCTTCCCTTCCCATTTTCCCTTTCGCTCTTACCTTCCCTTTCCCTTTCCTTCCTTCCCATTTTTTCCTTCCTTTTCTTTTCCTCTCCCTCTTCCCTTTCCTTCTATGCCTGCCAAGGAGGGGAATGGGGTGGAATTCCTCCTGCAATTGACAAAACAAGACTCAATACATCTTTTGGATTTAGGCCCCCTGTGAAGATGAAGTTTCAGCTCTGGTAACCAACTGCTCCTTTCCCACCAAAGCTCCACATTCTTGCTCCCCAGTAACTGCTTGAGTTCCTGCATGTTGAAGAGAACTGCTACTACTCCCAATAAAACAGCAGTTCTGGCTGAAAGTAAGAGTTTAGAAGAGCTGTTTCATTAAAAGAAATGGGTCAGACATTAATAAAAAGCAATCTGTTTTTGGGTTTGAGCTGACCCCCCCATCCTTCCCGAAACAGAGAAGTTATTTCACCCATGGACAGAGTTGATGGCTCCGTTCCTCAAATCTCTGGCAGCTTCAACATATTGCTTTTTGCACTGTTCACAATTTGCTGATGACAATCAAATCAAGTAAGCTGACTTTGTATAAATATACACAAGTATGAAGGCTATTGCTTAACGCATTGTAAGCCGCCCTGAGTCTCCGGAGAAGGGCGGCATATAAGTAAGTAAGTAAGTAAGTAAGTAAGTAAGTAAGTAAGTAAAGTAAAGTAAAGTAAGTAAGTAAGTAAGTAAGTAAGTAAGTAAGTAAGTAAGTAAGTAAATAAATAAATAAATAAATAAATAAATAATAAAATCTGCAGTACAAGGAGTCCTTGATTTATGACCACAATTGGGATCGGAACGTCTGTTGCTAAGCGAGGTGGTGGTTGAGTGAGTTGCACCCAATTTTACAAGATTTTTTTTGCTGTGGTCCTTAGCCAAATCATGGTTGTTATGTGAATCGCATGGTTGTTAAGCAAATCTGAGTCCGACTTTGCTTGTCAAAAAGCGAGCTGGGAAGGTCATAAATAGCGATCACATGACCCTTGGATGCTGCAACCATCGTAAATACAGGCTGGTTGCCAAGGGCTGAAATTTTGATCACAGGACCATGGGTTTCCCATTGTTAAGGGTGAAAAACGGTTGTAAGTCACTTTTTTCAGTGCTGGGGTTAACGTTGAACGGTCCCTAATGGAAGTTGATATGTTGAGGACTATCTGTGTTTTAGAGCAAAATGTAAGTTCATCAACATTACAGCAGGTTTACATGTGAGGATGTTTGGAGCAGGGATCTGTCTACTTTGCAGACAAAAAATAATAAAAGTATATTGCTCTTATGTCACAGAGGCGACTGGTTCCTGCTGGAGAGTCGAAAAGTGAGACATGTAGCTGTTGGTGCATTTTGCTGCGCTGTTTTAGCCTACCTAGCAGGTGAGTCATTTCTCCCTTCCCTTTCTGGCTTCCCTTGCTTGTCCTTTTCCTAGAAGAAATGTTCCAAAAGCGATTTGAAACTTATGTTTGAGAAGGAAATAAAATTTCCCATCCATATAACTTCTCAGAACCATCCTTTAAAAACAAATTGGACACAAAGGAATGGTATGGAGAGAAGATACCAAAGCATCCAATCTATTTTATTTTGCATTTATCTATGGTCTGTGTTAGTGATGACGAACTGTTTCGGCACCGAGTGGAGAGGAGCTGCCCAGGGCGCATGAGTGCGCCCGAAAATGAGCTTCCGGTTTCAGCTACTGAACTTCCGGCTTCAGCCAGCTACTCTTCCGGGTTTCTGGCGTGGATGCGCATGCGACAATCAGCTGGCCGTCGCACATGATCACTCAGGAAAACGGAAGCTCTCCTAGTTTCCGGCACTGCCACATGGAAAAAGGTCAGCTGATTGTCGTGCGTGTATGCGTGCCAGAAACCCGAAAGAGGAATGGGTGCTGCCATGCATGCTAGGCAACATGGCTCCACGTGCCACTTTGGGCACGCGTGCCATAGGTTTGCCATCACGGGTCTCTGTTTTCATTCGAATCGTATTTTTTAGAGTGTTTTATTATAAACTGCACAGAGAGTTAAAATAAAGAAATTGCAATAAAGCCTACAGGTAATCCTCGACATACGACCACAATTCAGCCCAAAATTCATGTTGCTAAGTGAAACATTTGTTAAATGAGCTTTGCCCCATTCTACGCCCTTTCTTGCCACAGCTGTTAAGTATTAATTACGGCAGTTGTTAAATTAGTAACATGGTTTGTTAAGTGAATCTGGCTTTGCCATTAACTTTGCTTCTCAGAAGGTCACAAAAGCTGATCACATAACCCCAGAAACACTGCAACCGTCATAAATATAAACCAGTTGCCTAGCAGCCGAATTTTGATCACGTGACCATGGGGATGCTGCAATGGTCATAAGCGTGAAAAACGGTCATATAAGTCACTTTTTTCAGTGCTATTGTAATTTTGTGAACGGTCACTAAATCAATTGTTGTAAGTAGAGAACTACTGCATAGGCCCATGATTCCGAACCTATGGCACGCATGCCACAGGTGGCACGCGGAGCCATATTGATGGGCATGCGAGCGTTGCCCTAGCTCAGCTCCAGCGTGCATGTGCACGCTGGCCAGCTGATTTTGGGGCCTTCTGGGCCCACCGGAAGTCAGCAAACGGGCTGTTTCCGGCCTCCAGAGGGCCTCCGGTGGGGTGGGGAAGGCTGTTTTCGCCCTCCCCAGGCTCCTAGAAAGCCTCTGGAGCCTGGGCAGGGCAAAAAACAGGCCTACCGTGCCCACAGTGCAATCACATGCCAAAAGCGGGGGGAGCAGGGCGGGGGGTCACACGAGCATGCGCGGGGGGCAGGGCACATAGAATTATGGGTGTGGGCATGTGCGCATGCAACTATCCTGCACTCCCCCAGCTTTTGGCACGCGATGGCAAAAAGGTTAGCCATCACTGGTATAGGCCAAGCCTTTTTCACAGTGGTGAAATTCAATTTTTTTTACTACCGGTTCTGTGGGCGTGGCTTGGTGGGCGTGGCAAGGGAAGGGTACTGCAAAATCTCCATTCCCACCCCACTCCAGGGGAAGGATATTGCAAAAGCTCCATTCCCACCCCACTCTGGGAGCAGCCAGAGGTGATATTTGCCGGTTCTCTGAACTACTCAAAATTTCCACTACCGGTTCTCCAGAACCTGTCAGAACCTGCTGGATTTTACCCCTGCTTTTTCAGCATGCTAATGGAGGGGACAATTGCGAGTCAGTGTGTTGAGGGAATCCAGTTCTTAACATCTTTATATGAACGCGCGAGTTACAAACTTGGTTAATACCCAATTCCTTTGTAAACTGTTTTAAGCTTTGGCGGATGTTAACGATTTCATCTTCCCTCCAGCCCTCTCGATCTACGTGACAATGGCATTTGAGAGGGAAACAGGAATTACCTGTGCTTGTATCTTCTCCTCTGGGATCGTCGTCTTGATTATTACGGTGATCCACGCGCTCGTCCGGGCTTCCAGGCATAGCCCAGGGGAATTGTCACACAATCTTTACGAGAACGACTCGGCCCAGAGCGTCGAAACACCAGCCGTCGTTCCACCTAGCGCTGGTCCAAAGGTGGCCTCCTCACAGTCACGTCTGGAAATCCACCCGGAGGTTTCATACCTGTCCTACGTGGAACAGAAGTCCCACCAGACCACCCCAGCGAGCAGCACCAATGTCACCTCCGTGGACAGCGTTGCACCGACCCTGGAGAAGGAGAGCTGTAGCGTCCCCAGAATGCACCGGACACTTTCGGCAGAGTCCGGCCTTCTGCTGAGCCACGGGGTGAGGCAGGAAATGAGGAAAATCCTGTCACGCAAACCGGCGAGATCAGGCAAAGATTCGACCTTGGTGTGAAATCTCAGAAAGCGGGTTGATCCTGATCCCCACAGAGATCTCTTTCAACCTCCAGATGATCCTTGCTTGGAAGGAACACTTAACTATTGCTTCATTGTTTCCCACGCTTTCTCATTCACCCGTAAGAAGTGGGGAAAAACCATATTTAGATTCCTTTAAAAGGAGATTAGGCTCAGCCCCATTAGGGTAGAGCAGGCCAGAAAATCAGCTCCACAAGACCAGAACTATATTTTATTGAGGCAGGCTACGATAACACAATCTTCCAAAGCCTGATTTTGCTGTACAGGTAGTCCTCGACTTGCAACAGTTCATTTAGTGACCTTTCAAAGTGACAACGGCACCGGAAAAAGTGAGTTATATGCAGAGGTGGGATTCACTTACCTTCCCTACCGGTTCGCAAATGTGAGCACGAGCGCTCCTTTGCGCATGCACACAGCCTTGGGTGCACGCTCTTTGCTTGCGCATTACATCCAGGCGGGGGGGCGGAGCCTCCTGCAGTCACCACTACCGGTTCGCCCGAACCGGACAGAACCAGCTGAATCCCACCTCTGCTTATATGACCGCTTTTCACACTTGCAACCGTTGCAGCATCCCCATGAACACGTGATCCAAATTCAGATGCTTGGCAATGGACTCGTATTTATGATGGTTGCAGTGTCCCGGGGGTCACGTGACGACTTCTGTGACCTTCTGACAAGCAAAGTCAACGGGGGAAGCCAGAATCACTTAACAGCTGCAGGGATTCACTTAATAACCGGGGTAAGAAAGGTCATAAAATGGGTCAAAACTCACGTAACAAGCGTCTCACTTAGCAACAAACATTTTGAGCTCCATTGGGGTGGTATGTCAAGTATTGCCTATATTTCCCCTCCTTGGATCTGGAAAGCATTTTTCCTAGGACTTAAAGAACATTTTTTTACTGCTTTACCTAGGTAATGATCCTTGCATATTTCTTTTTTTTTCCCTAAAAGAACTTTTTAATTGTTTCTTTATCATAAAGTCCATAACAAAATGTGCAGACACCTATTTTCTGGAGCAATCCCAGCCACAACATAATTTCAATCAAAATAGGATATTTAACAACATCTAGCCTTCCAAGTTAATCATGACTATCTTCAACTATTTTCAGTAATGTCACAAAAAAAAATCCTTGCATATTTCTATCAGAGTCATCTCCCTTATTCTCAGCAGTTAGAAAAATTCACATATTGCAGATAGTTTGAGTCTCTTAAGGAGGTCTACATAGATCGTCCACATTCAAAGGCCCAAAGGGAAAGAATTAAGAATTAAAATTAAAATTAAATTTAATTAATTAATTAAATTAATTAATTAAAATTTTAAACCCTGATGCAGCAGGGATGAATCTTAAGGGCTGGTTAAGTGTAAGAAAGGATATTCTACTAACCAATCCCATATTTTAATGCATGCTGTAAACCAGCATCAAGACAGACTGCTACTGAATAGGGAGGCTTCCTTTAATGATCCTGTTATCTCCAATACAACTCTGTTCTACTAATATTAGATGCCATCCATTATTAGATACTATGCTACATTTAAATTGTTCGTAGGTGCTACCATAAAGAGGCAATTTGTCTGGACTTACACTAGTAAAGGAAGGTTGGTTATATAGGTCAGGGGTCCCCAACAGTGCCGGGCCGTAACCCACTCAGAAGTGCTGAATTGGTGGTTGAGCGTGCATGCATGAAGCTGCATTTGTGAAAGCGGGAACCGCAAAACCATGTCCTCTCCCCCACCCTGCTGCTGCCTCTGCTGGTGCATCGAGCTGGAAAGGTTGGAGACTGCTGGTATAGGTAGTCCTCGATTTATGACTGTAATTGAGCCCAGGATTACGGTTGTAAATTGAGGCATTACATGGCTCAACGTTTTTGTAGTGCTGTTAAGCAAATCCATTTTAACCCAAGGGATTTCTTTTTTTTTTGTCAGAAACTGAAAGTCCTGGAAAGCAGCAAAATTTGTAAAATAACAAATTATGATCATGTGAACATGGGTTGCTGCAAAAGGTGAACTGGTTGCTAAGTGTACAAAATACAATCACATCACCACAGGGGTTTATAAGTGTCCTAATTTCAAAACCAGGTTACAAGAAGTTTCGGGGAGTCCGTTGTAGCTTTGAATTTGAAGGACTCTAACTGAATTGAAGGCTAGATCAGCGCTGCTGGCTGGGGGATTCTGGGAGTTGAAGTCCACCCATCTTCAAGCTACCAAGGTTGAGAAACACTGGGCTAGATAAACTTTGTGATTACAGTGAAGATGGTACTCCAACATCTAATCATTTTGTGAATCCTTTCCTGTGTCGTACCGAAAGCTGTAGCGATTAGGATTCAGGAGAGCCAATGTCTGTAACACAAACCTCACCTCAAGTCATGAATTACACATCTTTAGTGATTTAGTCCAGGGGTCTCCAACCTTGGCAATGTTTAAGACTTGTGGACTTCAACTCCCAGAATTCCTCAGCCAGCAAAGTTGAAGTCCACAAGTCTTAAAAGTTGCCAAGGTTGGAGACCTCTGATTTAGTCAGAACCATTTCCATACATTCACATAAGCAAAAAAATAATAATAGAATGTAGGCATGTCCAAGGAGAAACACGGGCCGGCATACACAAAGGACGCGCAGAATTTCAAACAGAATTTTCCACTTTCAGTACAAGAAGAGAGAAAATGCACATCTCTCCAGCCTCTTAATAATGGCTGAAAAGCACTGCCTGGACTTACCCTGCAAAATTCCTGAGGGTAAAATAATCAGCAGAATATTTTGAAAAACTTTCCCTAACCCTAAAAAACCCCCAGCGAGTACACGGTATTAAATAATGACTAAATATGAAACTTAGCTCAAATTCCTCGTGCTGTTGCTGAAAAAATACATGATCCCATAATTCCAAATTCAGGGTAAGAGCTGAAGGGTGGGTAGGGAGTTGTCATGAGTATTTTGGACGTTCCCCCCTTAGATTTGGGGGAGGATATTTTTCCTTTTAATTACATTCAGGGATTCCTACATTTTTGCTTTGTTGTGATCTCCACTTCAAAAGGGATCTCTGATTTTCATCTCTTGAGGTTGGAGGGGGCTCTGGAGACCATGAAAAGTTGATGGAGGGCAGGATGAAGGCATTGATGCAGTCCTTGGGTAGCTGGGCTCTGACCAGAGACACATATGACGTCTCGCCAACTCTCTCCCTTCATACAGAACCAGTAATCCATTGGATTCAGCGAGGGAAGAGTTGTATGTAAAACAGAACGTCTTTGAGCATGCTAAGGATCAAAATCAAACTTGGGATGTTGTTGGTCCCTGCAGCACAAGTGACTAGCTGCATTCCTAGTTAACATCTTTACCGTTCTGAAATCTCTCTCTCTCTCTCTATATATATATATATAAAAGCCAAATACCACTCACTCATCACAAAATCTCCAGAACTGTAAAGCCTACAAACTTGAAATTTGGCATGTATGTTCCTCTTGGCTTCTAGGTGCTCACTAAGAAAGGATTTTTCAAAATGACCATCAGTTCATTAGTATTTCATATACAGTATTATATTCACACGCTCTGATGCTAAGGAGCTAGACATTCTACTCCCCCTCCCCACCTGAAAAGAACTCTGTTCCAACTGCCAGTTGCCTTATATTTAACATGCTCTGAGGCTACGGAGTTACACATTCTACATTAAGTTTCAGGCTTTAAGTGTCAATTTATCATGCTCGATCACAGTTTCGTAGCAAAGCTTGGGCGTCCAGTTAATCTATTATATGTATTTATCTGTCAGGAAATTTAAGCCTTCTAAATAATTGAGCTTGAACTGGGAGGGTTGAATTAGATAGCCTGGTTATAAAACAGTGGAAGCATTCAAGGGTTTATCTCTCTTAACCTTCCTTGTGTAGGGCGGGGTAGGTAGGGGGGTCATCTTAAATCTAAAGATTGCCTGCAGGAGATGGCAAAATCTACCTTGACTGTGAGAACAGAAGGAAAAGCACTTGGGATATCTTGAAAAGGGAAGGAGAGGAGAAGATGGAGCAGGTAGAACTGGGAGAAGAATGGGCAGCCAGTAAGAAGGGACAACACTTGTTTTGCCAGTAGAAGAGGTCCTGGGTTCAAAATCTGAGATTTTCCAAATAGAGCTGGTACATCTGAGGCTCAGGAGAGGTATGATCAACTTGCCATCCATCATGAGCTACATAGACCAACAGTTTGGCTTGATATACTGGGATTCCATGTATTCTCTCCCCGCCCACTTCCTCCACCCAAGCCAATCCTGTCTCACCCCAGTTCTAGTACAAGCACATGACACAACAAGATCTTGCCTGCAGTGTTTCTTCCTTAGAAACTAAGTATTGCTAACATATGTTTTAATTAACAGTAATTACT
Source organism: Pantherophis guttatus (assembly GCF_029531705.1). Next base: position 34,720,577 of record NW_026843966.1, on the reverse strand, counting down.
GATGTTAAAAAAATGATTAAACCTGGAGACTGGTTCATATAAATGTGTCTTGATTGCGTTGGTATGTAGAGTTGGCTTCCCCTTGGCATTTGAAGCTTCTCTCCATAAATAACAGAGGACGTCCGTGATGTTTTCCCAGATCTGGATCTCTAGAGCTACCTCCGTGCAGAATTCAACCGATCTTTTACGGCAATGGCATGTCTCAGGAGCCCTTCGATGTTCTTGAAATACATGCTACTGTCCTTCATATTCTTGATGGCACTAGAGAAGAGGGAAAGCGCCTGGTTAAAATTACAAGAGTTGGGGGGAAAAGGGGATCAAGAATGTCCCAGCCTCAGAAATCCAGGAATAGGGACAGAGAGAAGAGTATTTCTCGTGGGGGCGCAGTGGTTACAATGGTTAAAAATGAGTTTTTAAGGGCAGTCACCTGCAGGCATATTCTACGGTGTAAATGGCTCCTTGACTCTGTTCTTCCCAGCTCTGCATGTCAGCCTGCAAAGAAAGGACAGCTAAATTTTTGCCAGGTAGAGAGAAGCACGAGCTCTGGTGGCTCAGTGGTTAGAATGCAGTATTGCAAGCTAACTCACTGCTTGCTGCCAGGAGTTCGATCCTGACCGGCTCAAGGCTGACTCAGCCTCCCATCCTGAGGTCAGTCAAATGAGGTGAGTATTTTCAGAGTTTCTCCCAAAGAAGGCCTTGAAACTGGATGGAGTCAATATAGAAAACTGGTTGCACCCCAAACAATTCTGACGTATTCCATAACCACTTAACAAATAGGGTTTGAAAGGACGACCTGTTGCTTCTTAATCTGGTTTAATTTATTTTTCGAGAGTAGCCTAATTACTGACTCTTTCAAAGAAGCTGGTAGTGCCCTCTCTCATAGGGGCATTTTACCACATTCTTCTTAGCAATGTAACAAACCCAAACTGATAAAAGGCCAGATACAGTATATATATCCTCAGGCCTTAAAGCCCAATACTTCTCCACTACAGATAATGCTCTGGAGATGTCAGGTCCCTATAGATCCCTATTGGGACGCTGCCATTCTGGCGGGATGGGGGAGCCTTGGTATTTTTATGATCTGTCATTTGCTTTGGTCCTTATTCACTTTGATGTATCTTTCTGGGAATGGGAGGTGGGGGGAGGATGAGCCTGGGGACATCTGTTTTGTCTCAGCTCCGAAGAGAGGAGAGCCCAGCTTCTTATCACCTTCTCAGCTCAAATTTCTCACAACTTGAAGTTCTCATAACAACTTCACACCTTGGGATTGGCTCACGTGGGACTGAGCAATGGGGTGGGGTTTTGACAAACAACTTTTAACCTAACATTTTGTTTCCCCCCCCCACCCCCTGTAACTTTAGATCCTGCCTATTCTCCTTGCTATCACTATCTTCCAATAAAAGTTAATTTTGAAATCTACCTGTTTCAAGAGTTTTGCTTTCTTGAGGGGATAGCTGAGGCAAGACCTTACAGGAGACTTCGATTAGCAGATATGTATAAACATACTGTACTCCTCATAGCTGCCTCTACATTGGTCTGATACTTTGCACGCTGAAAACTAACATATCATGGCAAAAATCCAATTCCCCTTTCCCCAATATACTACTTTTCTGCCTGCAAGGAATTACTAAGTATGGAGGAACAGTTAAACATTTGAGCCCCTAAGTCCTGTCTGTCACAGAATGGGTTTATTAGACTATAGACTATTTCTAGGAATGACACTACATCCATTCTCATTTACAGTTCAGATCGCAGCTTACTTTGTGTTCAGCCAATTCTGGGAGAGAGCGCCTGACGTGTTCTTGAAGCCGATACAATGCGACAGAAGGTTCATTGGCCAGGACATACATGCTCTCTGTAAACTTGTCTGTCACTATAAGAAGAAAAGAAAGCATATTTTTTTTTCTCACGGCTTTGCTTCCACACCAGGAGAAAAAATAAGGCTTCAGATAATACTTGAGGCCACCGATACAAGAAAGGGATATTTAGCCTTGGGAGAAAATTCCAAAGTATAAAAACTAACCAGAACCAGGAAAAAAGTTAAGATAGAGATGGCAATCTAAAAAAGGCAATTGCTTCAGAATGATAGATGAACACTGGTGCAAAAGAAGAGAAATGAAATTGAAAAACAGAATAAGAATTCAGGAGGGTGACGGTGAATGTGAATCTTTCATACTTCAGTTGTTTTGGTTTGTCCCACAGTCAGCCAGATGTTCAGACTGAATTTGGAATTTTTGTCACCCTGGTGAGTCTTTCCCAAGGGCCTGGGATAGTCAGATGTTGATGTTTGATAGTCTTAGAGGTATCGTTGCAGCATGTAAACTATTATTATTACATTTTTAATCCTGATTTTTATATATAACTCAAAGTGGCAAACATAGTTAATATATTTTTATCAGCTTTTTTAAAATAAATAACTCAAGGCAGCAAACATACCAAATGCTCCTGCCTCCTATTTTTCCCATAACAGGTGAGGAACAGCTGAGAACTTAGAACACAGAATAATAGAGTAGGAAGGGACCTTGGAGGTCTCCTAGTCCAACCTCCTGCTCAAGCAGGTGACCCTGGCCTATACCATTTCAGACAAATGGTTGTCCAGTCTCATTTTGAAAGCCTCCAGTGATGGAGCACCCCCAAATTCTGAAGTTATTCCATTGGTTGTCTGCTTTCGCCGTTACGAAATTTCTCCTTTAGCTCTAGTTTGTTTATTTCCTTCTTGACCACAACAACTTTGGCAACAACACAACGGTTAGCTTGCCATTGCCATTCTCCACTCTCAGGTCAGCCTACTTTTCTGGAATTACTTAGTGGTCTCCCATCCATGCATTAACCAGCTGCCGCCCTTGTCATTCTCCATTCTCAGGTCAGCCTACTTTTCTGGAATTACTTAGTGGTCTCCTATCCTTGCATTAACCAGCTGCAACTGTGGTTAACTGGTTTGAGACCAGTCCAGGTTGGTCTCAAAGCCAGACCAGAGCAATAAAAATGAAATCTCTCCTTCAATGTAACATAACTTCTCTGTCCCATTTCTAGCTTGGTGAGAAAATGCCTGGTTCTATTAAAATAGAAATGGTTGGAATTCCACCCGATAGGCAGAAATTATCCAGGCATGGATCCCGCAGGCCAACTCTAGAGCCGTAACCAGTTTTACTTTTGCTCTATTAATACCCAAATCTCAACCCAGAGGGACAGGGAAAGAATAAGCATCCCTTTCTCTATTCTTCCCCGGACTTATATTAGTGTAACATAACCCGGAAGTAGCCGTCATTGTTACCCTTTTTCACTTTCAGCTGCATTTCAGCCTCCTCCATGATAACGAACCGAGCCCGACCCGGCGTGAGAAAAAGCGGACCGCAGAGCCGGGGCGGAACATCAGCCGAGCAGCAACTTCCGGAAAGCTGGGTGCATCGTCAGAAACGTACCTGTGTGGAAACACCGCCTGAGGAGAAAGGTTCTTACTGGTTTGGTTTTTAAATCAAAACGGTGCGGAAAATGTACCGTTTCTTTCATCCATCAGGATTTATTGATTTATTTGATGGCCGGATTTCCCGTGCCGAGTTTCGGGCCTAAAAAGAGGACAAGGCTTATTTATTTATTATTTATTTATTATTTATTATAAGAGAGCGTTTCCCTTTCCAAATGAATGGATGTCACCAATCCCTAAGTACTTAATGAATACTCTTTTTTCCCCCTCTGTTGTGTACAGTGAGGCTTTCTAACACGGTCAATGAATGGATCCTGGAAATAAATCCCGCTGCGGTCAGTGGAATGGTGTGTTGCGTTTGTGTAATTCACAACACCAAGCACAAAAGCCCAGTGCAAAAATTTTTTTTATCTCAATTAGGCATACAACAGAAAAATAGACAATCCTCTGAATGCAGAGGGATCTTCTTCCAGGAACCATGGAATGTTCTTCTAAAGATTTTAATTTTTTTTAATGTTTGGTTTCTTCCTGTGTTTTCAGTTTTTGCATTTATTATTTTTATGCTGCATTGGTTTTAGTATTGTTTTATTTATTATACTTCTTAAATCATACTGAGGAATTCTTCCAGTTGAAAGCATTTTTAAAGTTGCTATGGTTGAGAAACATTGTTTTAGTGTCTAGAATTGGTTGTTTTGTCTGGCCAAAAAAAAAGTGGGGGGACTATTTAGTCTGTGTTTGCTGTTGAGCATGGAAAATTGAAGGCTTGTTTAGGCTTCATTCTGTTTTAGGATTGCCTAGAAACCCCACTTGTTTGGTTACTTTGACATTGGATTATCCACACCCAGAAAATGGATTAAAAGCAGGAGCGAAATTGAACATGTTTTGTGAGTGTAATCTTATAGAATGTAATTGAACTGCTTTGCAAGGCAAGGAATAGGCTTTGAAAGAAAAACATGGGCCAGTACGATCCCTTTTATTTCAAATGTGTTAATTTGACCTATAAGGTCTTTTCCAACTCTGTTAGTCTGTTAATCTGTTTAAACAATTTAAAAAAAATGATTGAAACGTGTCCCGTGGTTTTAGGGGGTTAGTTTTAAATGAATTTTCTAAGCCAAAAGAAGAGAAGAGAAAAGAAAAGAAAAGAAGAAAAGAAAAGAAGGAGGGAGGGAGGGAGGGAGGGAGGGAGGAAGGAAGGAAGGAAGGAAGGAAGGAAGGAAGGAAAGGGGGAAAAGGCATAGAAAAGAAAGGAAGGAGGAGAGGAGCTATGCAATATCTTACTTTGTCCATCATTGTTTTGGGATCATTTTTACTTTCCTTAGCTATTCATAACCATGAAAATCAAGCCAGACCCGGATATCTTACATTCATTTTTAATAGCTGCCTCGCAATCTGAAATCTTACACGCGAATATCGGGAATTCCCGAAATTGCAGGGAAGAATTAATTTTTGCTTGGTGAGAGTCGAGAGCTCTTTACTTTGGGTTTAGAAACCAACAGAAGAGCGGTCCCTTTAAGGCTAAACATTCGTGGGGCGGGGGGGGCGAGCAGCTCCGCCCCCCTCCTGACACATAATAGGCGGAGTGTTCGGGTGGGTGGAGCAAATTCCGTCGGTTTCATTCATAAAATTCCGTAAACTCCCGGGAATCCCTTAAAGGGCCCACCAGCCGGGTGGTTTTTAATTTTTTAAAATAATAATAATAATAACAACCAGAGCTTCAGAATCAGATGCATTGTGGGAAGAGAAAGTTATTTTCACTTTGCATCGGAGGGCAGCAGAGGAACGAGTGGCATAAGGGCTGTTTCTTAACATTACTTCCTGTCGAAGCTGGGATTGCTTTGAACATTCGGTATCCTATCCATTCTTCTAAACCGGGTTCAAGAAGTCTCTGGTAAAGAAAGGTGAGTTAAGAATGGCGTCTTCAAACCAAGTTGCTCCTGCTTGCAATTGCTTCACTGCTTCCTCTTTGGCCATTGCTAATCGGTAGCTGGTCTCTATGTTATGTATTCATCCATTAGCTCAGTGTTTCTCAACCATGGCCTCTTTAAGAGGGGTGGACTTCAACTCCCAGAATTCCCCAGCCAGCAAAGCTGGCTGGGGAATTCTGGGAGTTGAAGTACACCCCTCTTAAAGTAACCAAGGTTGAGAAACACTGCATTAACTACTTGCAGTTCTATCCTACCCAGCATGCTGCCAACCCTCCAAGTTTCCAAGCCAACCAATCTCATTCAGTGTTATCACTTTCACAGCGTGTCAACACACCTGCGGACACAATAACAACCCTGCGATTCTAACATGATCCAAGCCACCGGCCAGAGGGATCCTGAAGGTTCAGCTAGCGACAGAAACGATGACGACGACAACGACGACACGATAATCAATCTGCAGTTGTTTCCGTATTCAGAAGCCGGGGATGATTTAAATGGTACGTTCGCAAAGCTCAAGTCCGAATGGAGGGAGTTCTGAGGGGAAGATGAGCTGTGAGAGGATAACTGAAGCAGAATTCAGCTTGTTAAAATCTCGGCTTTTTTTTCCAGAATAAAAAAATGGAAGTTTCTCAGTCTTACGATCCAGGTAGTCCTTGACTTAACGACCGCAATTGAGCCCCAAATTTCTGGGGCTAAACAAGAGAGTTAAATGAATTTTGCCCCATTTTACAGTTGTTAAGTGAATCACTGCAGTTGCTAAGTTAGTTACCGTATTTTTCGGAGAATGAGACGCACCTTTTTCCCCCCTAAAAGGGGGTGAAAATTTAGGGGCATCTTATACACAGAATGTAGTCCCGCCCACCCACTGGCCCCCATCCTTTGGCCTCTGTCTCCCAGCAGTTTACCTCCTTGCAAGCAAACAGCAAGAAAAAACAGCTCCTTTCAGCTTCAGCACAGCCTAATTAGCACAAGTTGATTGGATCGGCCTCCTGACTCTCAGCTGATTTGCTCTCAGCTGTTTTGCTGCTTGCTGCAAAAAAGTAAATTGCTGGAGCAGATTTTTTTTCCCCCTTGTGCTAATCAAGCTATGCTGAAAACGAAAATGAAAGTAAAGCAGGTTGTTTGCTGTTTGCTGCAAGGAGGCAAAATTCCTCAGAGGCAGAGGCAGATTTCTTTTTCTTCTTTTCCTCACCAAAAAAGGTAGGTGCGTCTTATACTCCGAAAAATACGGTACATGGTTGTTAAGCGAATCTGGCTTCCCCACTGACTTTGCTCATCAGAAGGTTGCCAAAGGGGATCAGATGCCCCCGAGACATGGCAACCGTCATAAATAGGAGCCAGTTGCCAAACGTTCTGAATTTTAATCAGGTGACCACGGGATGCTGCAACGGTTGTAAGTGTGAAAAACGGTCATAAGTCACTTTTTTTCAGTGCTGTTGTAACTTCGAATGGTCATTAAGTGAATGGTTGTAACTCGAGGACTATCTGTATTCAAGTTAAGTTAGGAATGATGCACATGATGAGCAGTGGAATACTGTGTCTTTAAACGGCAATCCTGTACACACTGAAAAAATAAACCTCATTTAATTAAACAGGATACATTTTATAAGTCTTGAGAGCGCATGAGCGCCTTGCATAAATGTAATGAGAAAAGATGCAGATGCCACCCGGATGGGAAGTTTCTGTATTCTGCCAAAAGATCAAAGAATAGTTCATTTGTTGAATCTTTTCCGACCCATGGAGTAAATGTGCCCAGTTTAAATTGTCCAAAAGAGTGGAAGACAGCTCTGGAAAAAACATTTTCTTCACTATGAATCATTTTTATTTTTATTATATAAAATACAAAGGATGAAAAGAAAGTAGGAAATTAAGGGAGGAAAAGGGAACAGGGGAAAGGATGTGTGAGATACAAGGGGGAAGAAATTCAAAAAAAGCAAAAAGCTGAGGTTGGAGTGTGTTTATCTTGTACTGTGCTAAGAAGAGTTGGAAGGAAAAAAGTCAATTTTTAACCAAAATGGCATTAATTCAATGCCTTCTCTTTCTCTTACTTGTTTGTTGCCTTAGAGCAGGGCTATAGTCAAAAAAGTCAAGATGGCCACCACAATAGCATGGCCGCCACACAAACAGGCAAAGCTTCAATAGTTCTGTGGTAGCTATTTTGACTTTTTTTGTCCACACCCTGGGGATACTCCTGCCTTGGGGTTTGTCTTGGAGGAACTCAACTGGGCTTCTAAAGCAAGGCTACAACTTAGCAAGCCAAGTGAATCTCACTAATTGTGGTGAATGCTAAAGATTCAATTTTCTCTTTCTTTCCTTTCTCAAAATGCAGACGGGGGGATCCTGAAGCGTTCCAGCACCCTGACAAATCGCCAACGTGGCAATGAAGTGTCTGCCTTGCCGGCTACTTTGGATAGTGAGTTTTTTCTGTGTCAAAAAATAAAGCCCTTTTAAGGTTGTGCGAGTCCAGCATATTCAGCTGTTGAAATTAAGCACAGAGAGGGGGAAACCTGTTGAAGTGGAAGACCAATAGGCAAAAGGAATTCAAATGTTATTTTAAATATTTTATCTGAGAAACACTGGGAGAAGTTGTATTTATTTATTACAAATGTTATGGATTCATACCGTGTTTCCCCGAAAATAAGACCCCGTCTTATATTTTTTTGAACCCTGAAATAAGCACTTGGCCTTATTGCCATGCACTCAAAAGCCTGATTGGGCTTATTATCAGGGAATATCTTATTTTGGGGGAAACATTGTTGTTCATAAACCTCTTGGCCATTCACACTCCATGCAAGTACTATAAAGCACACAGCTCATCAACATGAAGCTCCGAAATCATAGAAAGTAAGGGTTGGCACTTGGGCGGCATAGAAATATGAATAATAAAAATTAAAAAATAAAAAATCTTGGAGGTCATCTAGCCCAACCCTTTGTCAGTGTAGGATTCCATTTCAGTTACTCTTAATTGGATAAATTCAAAAATGAAAGATTGACCTCTAAAACTTTTTTTCACTTTAAGTTGCAGTTTTCATCCTGCTGTACGCTACTGTATTTGTTTCTGTTAAAACCTAATCCCTTGGAAGACAGAAAAATATCTTTTCCCCTCCTTGTTAGGAAAATCTGCTAGGCTTTTGCCAATATGTGATTCATTGAATTGATTAATCAATTCAAATATGGGTGAATCAAGCTGGGACAATTCATTTGGGTTTTTTTTGAACATTTAATGGTCTGATTTAGAGATTAGGTCCAAATTAATTTATATGAATTAATTTGAATGTTGCAAGATAAATGGAGCCAATGTTAGCCTCTTAATAATAAAACACATGCTATAGAAGGCACTGGATGAAAAATTCAGTTTCCTTGTAATCGAGCTTTTGTGTTCATCATTCTTTGATTCCATTTTTTGTCCCATAGGTTTGTCAAGATAATGTATGTTTTGCTACAGGAATGAATAATTTAATTTAATTTAATTTCCAATTTATATACCGCCCTTCTCCCTGAGGACTCAGGGCGGTGTACAGCCAAGATAAGAACATAGAATACAAATATTAAAAACAGTTAAAAATATATATAAATTTGGCCCGAAAGTTAAGAAGTCACAAACTGATTAAAAGAATTTAAAAATTTCTTCTTAAGCCAGCCCGGCTTGCTGGAAAAGATGGGTTTTAAGGGCACGACGGAAGGCACTGAGGTCATGGATTCTCCTTATCTCAGGGGGCAACTGATTCCAGAGGGTAGGAGCCCCCACAGAGAAGGCCCTCCCCCTGGGGGTCACCAGCCTACATTGTTTGGCTGATGGCACCCTGAGGAGGCCCTCTCTGTGGGAGCACACGGGTCGATGGGAGGTCGTCGGTAGCAGCAGGCGGTCTCGCAGATAGCTAGGCCCTATGCCATGGAGTGCTTTAAAGGTGATAACCAACACCTTGAAGCACACGCGGAAGACCACCGGGAGCCAGTGCAGCTCGCGCAGGAGCGGTATTACATGGGAGCGCCATGTTGCTCCCATCATTACCCACGCTGCTGCATTCTGGACCAGTTGGAGCCTCCGGGTGCTCTTCAAGGGGAGCCCCATATATAGAGCATTGCAGTAGTCAAGGCGAGAGATAAGAGTTCTCCAAGTTTAAAAATGTAGCACTTAGCTCCTTCTTCACCCACTGAAATCAGTATAAATTATGTAATATAAAACATACTTGAATTAGCAACTCTTTGCCTCAGTAAATCTGAAATGTGCTTGATTGTTAAAAAGGTATTCAAAATTGCATTATGTGGAACGGTTCATTCATATTTATTAATTTACTAACCCTTTGTCATTGTCTTCACTTTTGATTTTCTAGCTCTGTCCATTCACCAGCTTGCAGCTCAGGGTGAACTGACCTTGTTAAAGGAAAACCTCCGAAAAGGTAAGCCATGAAATGTCTCAGTTTCTCATTCTTTTGCTAGAGAGCCTTACTTTGAACAGCTTTAAGAATCGTGTCCTTCAATTCCCAGAATTCCCCAGAATGCTGGTTGAGGAATTCTGGGAGTTGAAGTCCACACCTCTTAATGTTGCTCCGTTTGCCAAATGCTATACTAGAGTAATGTTTCTTAAATTTTCTATCAGGACCCCTTCTCACTTTTAAAAATTATTGGAAGACACCAAAAGAGTTTTTATCTGTATGAGTTAACATTTGTCGTATTAAAAATGAAAACCAACGCATTCGTTATTGCTACAGTCTCACGTTTGATTAATGGAATTTTAATATTGTACTATTTTTCAACATAGGCTGGCAAATAATTTTGACTTTGAAAACTCCTGAGAGTGTCTTGGGGAACCCCTGACACAGGGGTAAAATGCTACTGGTTCAGACTGGTTCGGGCGAACCGCTAGTAAAAAATGCTACCGGTTCAACAAACCGGTATTTCCCACGATCAGCTAGGTGACGATCAGCTGTGATGTGCGATTTATATTAGCTAGAATCATCGGATTTCCTGCTTTCTAGCTAATCTAAATCGCGTGGCACAGCGGATCCCCTCCCCTCGCTGTTCTACTTGCCTTTGCAGACTCGGAAGGCTTCAAAAGGTTTCCGCGCGTGCACACACAAACCACATGCTCAGTAGCAGACTCACAGAACCGGTAGCAGACTTCAGGGGATTCCACTGGCGCCCTGACAGTTTTAGGGTCATACTTTAAGAAGCATCATACTAGAGAAATACAGCCTGGAAAATTTCCACTGAGTAAATGTTTCTCCAAAACATGGATTTCGATCAGGCCCCGCTGCCCACTTCATCTCTTTTTACAGGTGAGAACCTGCTGAATAAGCCAGACGAGCGAGGATTCACCCCTCTGATGTGGGCCTCGGCTTTCGGAGAGATCGAAACCGTCCGTAGCATGCTAGAATGGGTATGAAAGCTTGCCTGGGAATAATGGCCTTAGAAAGCCAATATTTCTGGTAGCAGTTTTGAGTGTTCTCTAAATCTGGGGTCTCCAACCTTGGCAACTTTAAGACTTGTGGACTTCAACTCCCAGAATTTCTGTTGCTAAGCAAGACAGTTAAGTGAATTTTGCCCCATTTTACAGTTGTTAAGTGAATCACTGCAAAGCTGGCTGAGGAATTCTGGGAGTTGAAATCCACAAGTCTTAAAGTTGCCAGGGTTGGAGACCCCTGCTCTAAATCTTTCTCTTACTCTCTATAGGGTGCAGATCCCCACATCCTTGCTAAGGAGCGGGAGAGTGCCTTGTCCCTCGCCAGCACAGGGGGATACACGGGCATTGTCACCTTGCTGTTGGAGAAGGCCGTGGACATCAACACCTATGATTGGGTAACTGTCTGTTGTGGCCCGTCAGCAGCAGCAGATTCAGACAGTGAGGAGGTTGGGGAGGAACGTGGGCCAGTCCTAGAGTCTGGGGAAGGCTCTGTTGAGGGCTCTGCGTCGGAGGCAGAGAGGGGCCCAGGGCCGGATGCCAGTTATCAGCTGCCTTCAGAGTCAGACATCAGTGAGGCAGACGAACAGATGGAGCCTGTTCCCACTGTGCGCATGCACAGAGTTGCCAGACGAAGGGAACAGCTAAAGAACAAGGGTCGACTTGGGAGTAAGGCCACAGGTGGACGATGAATGGCCCCTCCCAGAGGGAATAAAAGAGGAGTGAACGTTAGTTCAACTAATTGGTTTGTGACTCTCCGAGACTTCTTGCCAAGTTCTGAAGATATCGGCCTGGCAGCTCTACAGGCCAGATAAGGTCTGTGACTGTAAATTCTCCCTTGAAAGACTTTGCTGAAGGTGAATGAGAGGAGCTCACTGTTTGTTTAATAAAAGGGGTTTTGTGGGGACCAGGATTCTGCTTTGTGCTTTTTGGGAAGCCTAGGTCAGAACACTGTCCATGGCACTGAGGGAGGAGAGCTGAAGTGGTCCAGTAAGATAGAATGATTGATGGGGTCAAAGGCCATGGGGGCATCCCGTAAGGCCAGCTCTGCTCAATCCCACCACGAATCATTGAAAAAAGCCATTGGAGGTTTTGGTACCCTTTTCCAGGTTTGAACCTGGATGAAAGGACATTGAGACAATCTGCTTTCTCTTCGGTTCTTTGCAATTGCAAGTCCGCCATCTTTTCAGCAACCTTTTCTAAAATGGAGACAGAGATGGGGGTTGTCTAAATTTTTAGCCTCTTTGTCACTTTCTCTTGGAGGATTAAGTGGCTGAGTGTGGACACCATCCCGGAGTTTGAATGCGTTTGGGGGTCAGCATGACGTAATGGATGGGGGCTTGTAATTTAACTCAGAATTGCCGTTCTTGTCCTATTCTCCTTAGCCTAGGGGGTATCAAACTCTATTTCATTGAGAGCTGCATCAGGGTTGTTTGACCTCAGAGGTGGGGCTGGGGGGCTGGGGGGTGGCCAGCTTGACATCACTCGTGTTGGGGGGCACCTGTGGTGGCCTGAGCACTCTGCCAGTGAAAACAGGTTCCCGGGCCCTGTTTTAGGCCGTAATGGCCTCCTGCAGCCCTCTGCCAGCGAAAATGGAGCTGGGGGGGGAGTACTCCATTTTCGCTGGCAGAGGGCTGCAGGAGGCCATTACGGCCTAAAACAGGGCCCGGAAACCTGTTTTCACTGGCAGAGTGCTCAGGCCACTACAGATGCCCCCAACACGAGTGATGTCAAGCTGGCCACGCCCCCCCCCCAGCCTGGGAGCCCGTTTTCACTGGCAGAGGCACTGTGGGCCGGTCGTTTGCTGTTTCCAGGGCGGCACCGCAGGCCAGATCTAAGCACCCTGTGGGCCAGATGTGGCCCACCGGCCTTGAGCTTGACACCCCTGCCTTAGCCATTCGAACGACCAATCAATTAAGAGAACCAATCAGCTGCTCAGAATTTAAATATAGCTCCAAACAGACAACCAATCACACAGCCAACTGACCACACTGGCACACAAGACATTTTATAAGCTAAGGAGAATAGGACAAGAAAATCCTGATTATGAAGTTACCTAGTTATTTTGGATTAAAACTGCCCCTTTTCTCAACCCAATCTGGACAGGTTCCTTAAATCGACCTGATCAGGTGTGAGCCCAACCTCTTTTTTTCTAGCTGCTAAAATCCAAAAGAGCTGAACATTCAGTCTCTCCTATATTTCTATTCGGTTAATTATTTTGATTCTAGTTGACTTTTCTCCCCAAAAACATGATATACCTGCCCATATTCATTATCACAACAATCCTGCAAGATAATAAGATTTAAGAAGCTATAATTGAGATCAAATATGTGAGAGAGGATTTGAATTACAGAACAACCTAACTTTAAAATTTGAATCTTGCCTTGTTGAGCCCTGTTATCTTCTGTAGAGGCTGGACTCCAGGTCCCATTGTTGCATTAAGCCATGGTGGCTGGGGATTATAGGACCTGTTCCAACACCTGTGGAGCAAACCAGGTGAAAGAATCTAAGTGCAGGTGCCCTCTTGATCAAAAGGCATTTAGAAAGGAGAGCTATGATTCTTAGAGTTGTGTTTCTCAACTCTAAGATGCGTGAACTTTCAATTCCCAGAATGGCTGCCTGGAGAATTCTAGGAATTGAAGTCCACTCATCTTAAAATTCCCAAGTTTAAGAAACACTGTCTTAAGAGTTTTGGAGATGAGATGATGGACTGGGGGTGGGTGGGTGGGAGAGCAACTCCCTTGCCTGCAAGAGGGGAGTTCTCTTAACCCTAATAACTCCAATCTCTCCGTTTCACTGTTCCAACATGATTAAAAGTTCCATGATTAGATACTTCGAACCAGGGGTGAAATGCTCCTGGTTCGGACCGGATCGCCCGATCCGGTAGCGATGGCGGCGGGTGGTTTGGAGAACCTTTAGCAAAAATCCCTGCGGCCTCCCCCCACCATGCCCAGCTGAGCCGCATGATCATCAGAGGCTTTTTCTTTTAACTTTTAAAAGCATTTTTTCTACAACCTCTTCCGACGAAAAAATGCTTTTAAAAGTAAAAAAAAAAAAGCCTCTGATCATCGCGCGGCTCAGCTGGGATCCTCAGAGGCTTTTTAAAGCATTTTTTTGTGCAACCTCGTAGCTGAAGAGGTGGTAAAAAAAATGCTTTGAAAAGTCTCTGATGATCCCAGCTGAGTTGCCTGATCGGCAGAGGCTTTTCAAAGCATTAGAAAAAAATGCTTTGAAAAGTTAAAAAAAAAAAAAAAGTTGGCCACACCCACCCAGTGGGTACCCCCACCACCAAGCCACGCCCACAGAGCCGGGAGTAACAAATTTTACATTTCACCCCTGCTTTGAACATTGACTTCAATTGAACTGAAATGTGGCCAAGGGTAAAGATTGGTGAGGCAGAAACTTCCCTAACCAAAAGTTGCACCAATGTTCTCTCTCTCACACACACACACACACACACACTCCCACAAATTGGGACATCTGTGGCTTAACCTTTTCAACCATCTTTACAGAATGGTGGGACTCCGTTGCTTTATGCTGTCCGGGGCAATCACGTGAAATGCGTTGAGGTCTTGCTAGGTAAGTCAAACACACCTGCTATGCTTAATCTTCTAATCCCCCATGCCAGAATGTGTTTTTCAATAGAGATGGGGATGGGGGAAGAAAGGCAATCTATTGCAATAGCAATAGCACTTAGACTTATATATAGTGCTTTTACAGCCCACTCTAAGCGGTTAAACAGAGTCAGCCTCTTGCCCCCAACAATCTGGGTCCTCATTTTACCCACCTCGGAAGGATGGAAGGCTGAGTCAACCTTGAACCTGCTGAGATTCGAACTGCCAAATTGCAGGCTGCCGGCAGTCAGCAGAAGTAGCCTGCAGTACTGCACTCTAACCACTGCGCCACCTCGGATCTTTTTAGGGCCCAAGGGACCTATTACTATTATTACCTCCCAGAATTCCTCCTGACTGGGTCATAAAATTTTGATGGAGCCAATTGCCCCAAACTGACACTCCGGTGTTCGGCCATTTTGGATGGAATTCAGAGTCAATGTTTTTTACAATCTGTAACATACATGAAAAATAAAATGCTTAAACCTGGAAATAATTTAAAAGCTGGAATCAGATTTCAGCCCATTTAAGCTTCAGCTGCAATGTTTTTACCTGGTCTTTTAGGTTGCCACAAAATGACTCCCAGTTTGGCTGCAGTGAAGTCCATGATCTATGATTTAGTCATTCCCTATAAATTATTTGTGAGTTTTAGCTTGTTACGATGATGCTTCAAGGTTATGCTTCAAGGTTTTGGTTATCACCTTTAGAGCGCTCCATGGCTTAGGACCTGGTTATTTACGGGACCGCCTGCTACCACCAATAGCCTCCCACCGACCAGTACGCTCCCATAGAGAGGGGCTCCTCCGGGTGCCGTCGGTCAAGCAATGTCGACTGGCGGCCCCCAGGGGGAGAGCCTTCTCTGTGGGGGCACCTACTATCTGGAACGAGCTCCCCCCGGAGATACGGAGGATCCCGGATCTGCGTACCTTCCGTCACGCACTCAAGACTTTCCTATTTCATCAAGCTGGCCTGACCTAAGTCTTTTTAAATGGAAATTTTAAATTTGGTTTTATTATTGGGGTTTTAAATTTGTTCAGCCAAATTATTTAATTCGTTTTAGTTTATTTTAAATTTTGTATTTATATGTTTTATTCTATGGCTGTTCACCGCCCTGAGTCCTTCGGGAGTAGGGCGGTATACAAATTCAATAAAATAAATAAATAAATAAATGTGGGGACACCCCCATTTTTTGCTCTGTGTTTTCAGCCCGTGGCGCAGACCTTACCACCGAAGCTGATTCTGGCTACACTCCAATGGACCTCGCGGTGGCTTTGGGTCACAAAAAAGGTAGGTTTGGGGGTAGGTGGAGGAAATTCTTTCATAGCAGCCCCATCATCCCAGACGGGCAAAGAGTGCTTCTCGACAGATTTATGATCGTATGGCATATACTTTTCCCAACGGTAAAAATTCTTCTTTGCTTTCCAGTCCAGCAAGTGATTGAAAAACACATTCTCAAGTTATTGCGGAACAAGGAAAGAGATGACAAAAGAGAAGCATCCGAGTGATGATTATTTCCGTTTTCTCCTCCGGAATCAAAGAAGTGGACGGAAGGGGGTCTTTTGAGACGAGCACCTTCCGTGCCAGCCTGCAGAGTTGATGCAGGACCGGGCATTTTCAGACGACAGGGTACAGAAAGAAGCACCTGAGTTTTTCCAAAAGAAAACTCCGCTTTCTTGAACAGTGGGTTACAGGATCCCGATATCAAGCCTATTTTCTTCTCAAGGAATTGCTAATTTACCTCTCCTGCAGATTTGTGGAAATTTTTCCTGAATGCCAAACCATAAATTGGGGTGGTGGTGGGGGGAGGAAACTGTATTGAGCAGAACCTTCCTTTCGGTCAGGAGCCTCCAAACTTAGCAACTCTTAAGAGTTGTGGTCTTCAACTCCCAGAATTCCTCAGCCAGCATAGTCAAGCTGAGGAATTCTGGGAACTGAAGTCCACAAGTCTCAAAAGTTGCTAAATTTGCTTTTAAGCTGTACAAAAATCTTCTTTGGCTCTACATGTGTGCAGAAGAGAGGGGGAAAAAATGCTGTTTCCTCAGTTGCTGGGGGTGAATCAGGGTTGGGTCAAAAGAAGCTGACTGAAAAACTTTCTCAAGATTTGAAGATAATATTTTTGTTTAACAGAAATAAATATTTATATATATATATATATATGTAACAGGCTTGTTTAGTGATTTTCATTTTCAAATCAGCTGCTTCGGGGTCTTGCTTTTACATTTTACTCCTGGTCTTTCTCATCTCCATGAATGCATCTGATTTAGGCTTGCATGTATAGGTAGTCCTCGAATTACAATTGGGAGCATAATTTCAGTTGCTAAGCCTCGGTTAATTAAGCTCTCCAGTGATGAAGCACCCACAACTTCTGAAGGCAAGCTTTGGTTGATTGTTCTGTCAGAAAATTTCTCCTTACTTCTAAGTTGCTTCTCTCCTTATTAGTTTCCATCCGTTGCTTCTTGCCCTGCCCTCAGGTGCTTTGGAGAAGAGCTTGACTCCCTCTTCTTTGTGGCAGCCCCTGAGATATTGGAACACTGCTGTCATGTCTCCCCTAGTCCTTCTTTTCATCAAACTAGACATACCCAGTTCCTGCAACCATTCTTCCTATGTTTTACCCTCCAGTCCCCTAGTCATCTTTGTTGCTCTTCTCTGCACTCTTTCTGGAGTCTCCACATCTTTTTTACAATATGGTGACCAAAACTGGATGCTGTACAGGTAGCCCTCAACTTAAAACCACAATTGAGCCTAAAATTTCTGTTGTTAAATGAGACATTTGTTGAGTGAGTTTTGACCCATTTTACGACCTTCCTTGCCCCTGTTGTTCAGTGAATCACTGCCGTTGATAAATTGGTTACCGGTTTGTTAAGTGAATCTAGCTTCCCTGTTGACTTTCTTTGTCAGGAGGTCACAAAAGGGAATCACATGACCTTGGGACACCGCAATGGTCCTGAGTATGGACCAGTGGTGGGTTTCAAATTTTTTTACTACCGGTTCTGTGGGCGTGGCATGGCTTGGTGGGCGTGGCAGGGGAAGGATACTGTAAAATCTCCATCCCTCCCCAATCCAGGGGAAGGTTACTGCAAAATCCCCATTTTCTCCCGATCAGCTGGGACTTGGGAGGCAAGAGAATAGATGGGGGCGGGGCGAGTCAGAATTTTAGATGTGAGTTGTTTATTTATTTATTTATTTTATTGGATTTATATACCGCCCTACTCCCGAAGGACTCAGGACGGTGAACAGCCACAGAATAAAACACATAAATACAAAAATTTAAAATAGAATAAAAACGAATTGAATAATTTGGCTGAGACAATTTAAAATACCCAATAATTTAAAAACAAATTAAGATTTACATTTAAAAGAGGAGAAGATTTAGGCCAGGATTTGCCAAATGTCTATGGAGATTCTCAATCATCCAGGTCATGGTTGTCCCAAAGGTGCTTTTTTGAAGAGGCAACTTCAAAGAAAAACAAGAAAGTCCAGTTGCCTCTTGAAAGAAGCACCTTTGGGACATGTGGTTTGGCAAACACCTGAATTCTGATCCTGTGATTGTAGGAACACTGCAATGGTCATGTGTAGGGATCTGCTGTAAGTCACTTTTTTCAGGGATGTAATTTGAGTACTAGCTCAGATTGTTGTGATCCACCAGCAGCTTGAGGACGCTGGGGAGGAACATGGGCCAGTCCTGGAGTCTGGGGAAGGCTCGATCGAGGGCTCTGCATCGGAGGCAGAGATGGGGCCAGGGCCATCTGGGAGTTATGTGCAGACTCCGGAGCCTCCAGAGTCGGACATCAGAGAGGCAGGGGAACAGGGGGAGCCTGTTCCTAGTGCGCGCATGCACAGAGCTGCCAGAAGGCAAGGACAGTTTAAACAAAAGGGACGACTCGGGAGTAAGGCTTGGGGATGATTGATCCCTCCCATAAGACATAAAGGAAGAGCAAAGGCACGTGGGCCTTTGCAAGAAGCAACTTTGTGGATGGTGTCGGTTTGTACTTTGAAGCTCCGTTTTTGACTCTGTGTTTCCATGTGGCCTTGCCAAGGTAATTGCCAATTAGGTCTTTGGCAGCGTGTCAAAGAAGATAAAGGTGGATGTTTACCAGCCTTATCCGAAGGTCTGTGGCAGAGTTCTGTTGGACTATTTATAAACTCTTGGTGATTCAGCACCTGCTGTGAATGAAAGGAATTCACAGCCGTTAAAATAAAAAAAAAAAAAAGAAGAGTTTTCGGGACTAATTGTGTGCTTTTTACTATATCAGGAAGCCTAGGTTCTGACACAGATGTTCAAGTTAGAACCAGAGGCCCTTTCCTTTCAGCACGGAAAATGTAGTTTTTCTTTAACAAAAGCTCTAATGGCACATCCAAGAGAGAAACTGTTTTCTTTCCAGCTGTTCAAAGTGCTCCTGACATAGCAGAAAAACGGGAAGGAAGGAAGTTCATTTGCTATCAAAGCACCAAACTGAAATCCGTCAAATCTAGTTCGCACCATCTTAGAAGTCCCAGACGGGTATTTAACAGATTAACAGAGTTGGAAGGGACCTTGTAGGTCATCTAGTCCAAGCAGGAGACCCTACACCAGAGGTCTTCAAACTTGTCAGCTTTAAGATTTGTGGACTTCAACTCCCAGAATTCTCCAGCCAGCTGCCAAGTTTAAAAACCTCTGCCCTACACCATTTCTGAAGATGGCAGTCCAGTCTTCCAGGATTCACAAGTCCTTCAGCTTTTGCTTCCTTCTCTATCAAAGTTTCTGCCCAAGGATGTCGAGATGGTAGACGATAATTCGCCCAAAGAAATCCGAGCTGTTTTGAAAAGTAATTTTAAGTTTATCCAGTGGTTCTGCTTCAAATGGGAAACTGTAGAGGAAGTAGGAGTTAAGGAACTGATGATGTGAATAGAAATAGAAATAGAATAGAAATACAATCCCCATAATAAACACAACTGGGGATGAAGATCCTTTATGGAGGGGTTACACGATGTACCTAAAATTATTTCTTATGACAGCAATGCATCTTTATAACGTGCACAGAAATAGCAATAGCACTTACGACTTATATACTGCTTCATAGTGCTTTACAGCCCTCTTTTACGGAGTCAGCATCTTGCCCCCAACAATCTGAGTCCTCATTTTACTGACCTCGGAAGAATGGAAGTCTGAGTCAATCTTGAGCCGGTGAGGATCAAACTGCTGGCAGTGAGCAGAGTCAGCCTGCAATACGAAGGCTAAGGCTTAGCAATACTAAGGCTAAGGCTTAATCTACTGAAGAACTTATCCGTAGGGCAGGGAGGAACATTCACAACATGGGGAAACTAGCATGTAGATAAAAAAGGTTGTGGGAACACAGGGAAAGATGCCAGAAGAACAAAATAGGAAACAAATCAGCAATCACCCCAGAAAATCCTGCATATGAGCCTCAGTGGTGCAGTGGTCAGAGTGCAGTACTGCAGGCTACTTCTGCTGACTGCTGACTGCTGGCTGCTTGCAACTTGGCAGTTCGAATCCCACCAGGCTCAAGGTTGACTCAGCCTTCCATCCTTCCGAGGTTGGTAAAATGAGGGGCCAAATTGTTGGGGACAATAGGCTGACTCTGTAAACTGCTTAGAGAGGGATGTAAAGCACAGTGAAGCGGTATATAAATCTTAAATGCTATTGCTCCACACATTTTGTTATTTTGGTTCTTGGCGTTCTGAATTAGTTGGTAAAGGATATCTGGAGAGAATTGTTATCTTCAGGGTAGACTTCAGCAACAGTGGAGAGATTTTCTCCTTTCCGGCCACCTTTGGAAATTTGAATGCAGAAAAACAAGATGTGCAGTTGTGAAAATATTTGGGAAGTGTTTTTCACTGGTATTATCAGGCACCCCTCATTTCACAATGAAAAGAATTTGGAAAAGAAAAACACAGAGGAAGAGACAGTACTGATAGTCCTCAACTTACAACTGGTTGTTTAGCATAACAATAACAGAGTTGGAAGGGGCCTTGGAGGTCTTCTAGTCCAACCCCCTGCTTAGGCAGGAAATCCTACACCACTTCAGACAAATGGTTGCCCAATCTCTTCTTAAAAATTTCCAGTGTTGGAGCATTCACAACTTCTGGAGGCAAGTTGTTCCACTGATTAATTGTTCTAACTGTCAGGAAATGTGACCATAATGTGATCAAAGACTGGCATGACTGTAGGCCGAGACGCATGGAACGCTGTGATCTTCCCACAGAAGTGGTACCTATTTATCT
The DNA here is from genome assembly GCF_029531705.1 of Pantherophis guttatus. Next base: position 34,699,994 of record NW_026843966.1, on the reverse strand, counting down.
ACTCGCATTTGCATGCTTTCAAACTGCTAGGAGCTGGGACAAGTAATAAGAGCTCACCCGTTGCGCAGCGCTCAGGTCTCAAATCCAGGCCCTTCGCTTTGCAACCTAACACCATCACATTAAATTTATTTATTTATTTATTTTATTCAATTTGTATACCGCCCTTCTCCTAGTGGACTCAGGGCAGTGCACAGCCAGAATTAAAACACATACCAATACAAAATTTAATTTTTTTAAAATTTTGCCTGGCTGACGGCACCCTGAGGAGTCCCTCTCTATGGGAGCGTACTGGTCGGTGGGAGGCTATCGGCGGCAGAAGGCGGTCCTGCAAATACCCAGGTCATATGGGTATGGCAAATACCCATATTTAAATGCACTTAAATATGTAAAATACATAACACAAATTGTGTTAAATACATTTAAATATGTAAAACACACACAGAGACCTCTATCTGTCAGATAGAAAAAAACTGAGCAGTGACATGTATTTTTAACTGTGGGTGAGGTGTTTACCTTGTAGAATGCATTTTCGGCTTGCAAAGCCCCCCTGGAACTGAATCTGAATTTGAGACGCCCGGACAGTCTGAGGAAATTCCATTGTCAGCCACTGGATGGCACCCTAATACAGCAAAAACAGGACATCACCAGTTTAAGAGAAATTCAAATATAGAAAAATACAGAAGGGCAGATATTATTAAAAGGAAAGGTTCCTGTCCATGTTCTCTTCCTCTCTTCCTTCCTCACACAGATCTCTCTCTCTCTCTCTCTCTCACACACACACACACACACACACTCACTCACACACACACACACACACACACACACGAAATGGCAGCTGCACCAGCCTAATTCAGTGTTGGCAACCTTTAAAGTGTGTGGACTCTTATAATAAATTCCCCAATTTGGGCCAGTCACTCACTAATCTAATAAACTAGCTGGATACCCATGCTCTGCTAGGAAACTATGTGATCGGGCTTGATAAATCAACACTTACAGCTTGAAAATTAATGAGTAGGTACCATTGACCTCTCCTCTCTTCTCTCCCTCAGCCTTGCCCCACAGAAGCCTCTCCTCTCCTCTTCCCTTCTCTCCCTCAGTCTAACTCCTTAGCATCAGAGCGTGTTAATAATAATATAAGAAATACTAATGATCTGATGGTCATTTCAAAAAATCCTTTCTTAGTGGAGAGAAGATACCTATTGATGAAGAAATTATTAAGAAAATGTTGGATTGTGCTGAAATGAGTAAACTGACATTTGAAATAAGAGAACAGGAAGATAAACAATATTATTTGATATGGGATTTATTTTATCAATGGATAGATAATAAAACATGGAGATGAAATATGATATATGAAATGAAACTAAGATAAAATGTGTAAAAATTTGTTTTTTTCTTAGTGGAAAAGAAACATGTGTCATATATCGATATATTGATATCTTGAAGAGTTTGTGAGCACGAAAAGATTTTAATCGACCGAAAAACTGTCTGTAATTGTTTGAAAGGATGATGCTTTTATGTTGTTTTTTTGTTTGAAAAATAAAAGAAACTAATTCAAAAAATCCTTTCTTAGCGAGTACCTAGAAGCCAAGAGGAACATACATGCCAAATTTCAAGTTTGTAGGCTTTACGGTTCTGGAGATTTCGCGATAATGCATGAGTGGTATTTCACTTTTATCTATATAGATAAACAAACTTTGGTCTAGCTCGCAAATGAATTGTAAGGTTCCCAAGAAGTGTGTGTGAATGCTCCAGGCAAAAGTAGGATGTTACTTATAAGACTTCACCTGGTCTGAGTTCCAACTAGTTTCCTCATTTCCGTCAAACATGTACTTCTTTCCAAATTGCTTCACCTCTCGGTTGAGGACGGAGCTCACCCTAAGAATGCAGAAAATAAAAAGGAAGAATGAAGGAGAGTTTCTTGTCCAGATTTCAACGCAAAGCAAACTGGTAACAGAGAAATGCTGCACTTTTAATTACAAAGTAATAGAATTGGAAGGGAACTTGGAGATCCTCTAGTCCAAGGGTCCCCAACGTTTTGGTCCTGAGGGACCACTAAATTCATAATTTTAAATCTCGCGGACCACTAATACGATCTGCCTAATGACTGGCTAGGTGGGCGTGGCTAGGTAGTCATGTGACTGGGTGGGCATGGCCAACTTGATGTCACTCACATCGAGGGGCACCTTGCCAGCCTCTACTCACCGCCCCTCCCAGCCACTCCTCGCCTGCCCGCCCAGGCTCCTTAGGGCCCCAAGAGGAAGCAGTTGTTGGAGCTAAGCAGCCACCACGAGAAAGAGCTGGCAAAACAGCTGGATCAGTTCAAATTGGATCTGACCGAGAAGAAGACTCAGCAGAAGCACCTCACTGAGGACTAGGAGCATAGGCTTTCCAAGCAGAGGGAAGACCTGAGGGAGTGAAGGCCAGGTACCAGCGCCTGGAGGCTCAGCGGGCTGAGATGGTCAGCCAGTTCCAGGCCATGATGCAGTCCCACTGGAACAAGGCCCTCCGACTCCTTGCCACCAGTGGCGCTTCCCTCCAGCCTTCGCCCAAAGCCCCACACCAGGAGGCTGAAGCAGACCCCAAGTCAGAATTTCTGCCCCCCTCTGACCCACACAAAAAGACCCCAAAGGGGAAGACTCTCTGCAGCAACACAAACGTTCATTGCACGTATCCAGCCCAGGGGCTGTAGTTTTGAGGACCCCTGATTTAGTGCAATATAAAAAATGCAAATAATTTTTCTGCGGACCATCAAAATTTTCTCACGGACCACCAGTTGGTGACCGCTGCTCTAGTCCAACCCCCTGCTCGAGTAGGAGATCCTATACCCGTGATGGCAAACCTATGGCATGCACGAGAGCCATCACCAGAGCTCAGCTCCACTGCATATGCCCGTGCATGCCTTCTGCCAGCCAGCTGATTTTCGGAATGCGCAGGGAGTGGGGGCATGCGGGAAACGTGGGCACATGCGCAGGGGTCGCAGGCAAATGCACAGGGGGGTGGGGGCGCACATGCATGCGTAGAGGGGGGGAGCGCAGAGGGGGTGGAAAGCACTGTGTGTGTTCTGGAAGTGCAGAAAGAGGTCCGTTTCTGGCCTCCGGAGGGCCTCTGGAGCCAGGGGAAGCCGTTTTCCCCAAAGGGGAAGACTCTCTGCAGCAACACAAACGTTCATTGCACGTATCCAGCCCAGGGGCTGTAGTTTTGAGGACCCCTGATTTAGTGCAATATAAAAAATGCAAATAATTTTTCTGCGGACCATCAAAATTTTCTCACGGACCACCAGTTGGTGACCGCTGCTCTAGTCCAACCCCCTGCTCGAGTAGGAGATCCTATACCCGTGATGGCAAACCTATGGCATGCACGAGAGCCATCACCAGAGCTCAGCTCCACTGCATATGCCCGTGCATGCCTTCTGCCAGCCAGCTGATTTTCGGAATGCGCAGGGAGTGGGGGCATGCGGGAAACGTGGGCACATGCGCAGGGGTCGCAGGCAAATGCACAGGGGGTGGGGGCGCACATGCATGCGTAGAGGGGGGGAGCGCAGAGGGGGTGGAAAGCACTGTGTGTGTTCTGGAAGTGCAGAAAGAGGTCCGTTTCTGGCCTCCGGAGGGCCTCTGGAGCCAGGGGAAGCCGTTTTCCCCCTCCCAGAGGCTCAAGGAAAGCCTCCGGAGCCTGGGGAGGGCGAAAAGCCCCCACCCCACCCATGGTGCAGGTTGCTAAAATTTTTGAATCCCACTCCTCGCACGCATGTGCGAGGAGGGCAAGGAGGCACATGGGATGTCATGTGTGCGTGCGTGGAGGGGGGGAGCGTGGAGGGGGGGGAAAGCACTGCGTGTGTTCTGGAAGTGCGGAAAGAGGTCTGTTTCTGGCCTCCAGAGGGCCTCTGGAGCCCAGGGGAAGCCGTTTTTCCCCTCCCAGAGGCTCAAGGAAAGCCTCCGGAGCCTGGGGAGGGCGAAAAGCCCCCACCCCACCCCGGCCGTGGTGCAGGTTGCTAAAATTTTTGAATCCCACTCCTCGCACGCATGCGCGAGGAGGGCAAGGGGGCACATGGGATGTCATGTGTACATGCGTGGGGGGTGGGGGGGTCGTGTGTGCATGCATGGGGGTGCACATTGCATTATGGGTGCCGACACGCACGCGCGCTGTCACATGTGCACACGCGTGCTTTTGGCACACGAAGAGAAAAAGGTTAGCCATCACTTTCCTATACCATTTCAGACAAACGATTGTCCAATCTCTGCCAGTTGCAGCCCTTTCTGGACCGGGATGCCTTGCGCACGGTCACTCACGCCCTTGTCACCTCCCGGCTGGACTATTGTAATGCTCTCTACATGGGGCTCCCCTTGAAGAGCACTCGTAGGCTCCAACTGGTCCAGAATGCGGCCGCGCGGGTGGTTATGGGTGCAAACTGTTATGCCCATGTGACACCCCTCCTGCACGAGCTGCACTGGTTCCCAGTGGTCTTCCGGGTGCGATTCAAGGTGTTGGTTACCACCTTTAAAGCGCTCCATGGCATAGGACCCGGGTACCTTCGAGACCGACTTTTGCCACCAATAGCCTCCCACCGGCCAGTCCGCTCCAAAAGAGAGAGTCTCCTCAGGGTGCCATCGGCCAAGTTGTGTCGGCTGGCAACACCCAGGGGGAGGGCCTTCTCTGTGAGAGAACCTGCCCTATGTAATGAACTGCCCCCGGAAATGCGTAAGATCTCCGACTCCGGGTATTTCGCTGTGCCCTCAAGACCCTGCTGTTCCGCCAAGCTGGACTATCAATATAATGATTTTTAAATTGGGTTTTACATTTTGGGGTTTTAAATCTGAGCCGAAATTATGTAATAATTTTAATTATTTTTTAACTGATGTTTGTCTTTGTGTTTTTAATAGGCTGTACACCGCCCTGAATCCTTCGGGAGAAGGGCGGTATAGAAATAAGTAAATAAATAAATAAATAAATAAATAAATAAATAAATAAATAAATAAATAAATTAATTTTTTATTTTTTTATTTATTTATTTATTTATTGAAAACCTCCAGTGATGGAGCATCCACAACTTCTGGAGGCAAGCCATTTCACTGATTAATTGTTCCGAGAGGAAATTTCTCCATACAGATAGTCCTTGACTTACAACAGTTTATTTAGTGACCGTTTGAAGTTACAATGGCACCAAAAAAAGTGACTTACGACCATTTTTGCACACTTATGATTGCTGCAGCATAGTCACATGATCAGATGCTTGGTAACTGATTCTTATTTAATGACAATTGCAGTGTCCCGGGGTCGCGCGATCACCTTTTACGCCCGTCTGAGGCGTAAAAGTCAATGGGGAAGCCAGATTGACTTAACAACCATGTTACTTAACAAATGCAGCAAGAAAGGTTGTAAAATGAGGCAAAACTCACTTAACAACTGTCTCGCTTAGCAACAGGATTTTTGGGCTCAATTGTGGTTGTAAATGAAGGACTACCTGTCATTCTAGGTTGGAACTCTCTTTGATAAGATTCCATCTGTTGTTTTTAGTCCCTTTCAAAAACCGAAGATCCAAAGATACACTTACCTGCTTATAGTTTCAGAGCAAATCAGGGAAGACGCAGCCATGTTTGCTGCTTCCGGTCAGATAAAACACAACAGAAGTGACTTGATGCCAAATGGAAAAGTGCGTGTGCACATTTGTATGTTCTTCCAATGACTGTAGTCTATTTTATTAAAGAAGAATCAGAACAGGATGAATTAGGAACCAGTCTTATCAAATCATTCTTAGAACTAACACATATTTAGATATTCAGCACTGTAGAGCAAACTCAAGGCCCACGGGGTGCTTAAATCTGCCTGCAGGGCCGACCTGGAAATACCAAAGAACCGGCACACGAGGCCCCCACACGGCCCGTTTTCGGCCTCACCAGCCTCCAACATCACTCTGTCAGCCAAAAACGGGCCATGCGGAGGCCTCGTGAGGTCTCTGCATGGCCCGTTTTTGGCTGGCAGAAGGATGCTGGAGGCCGGGGAGGCTGACAACGGGCCTCGTGGGGCCTCCGTGGGGCCCATTTTTGGCCGGCAGAGTGCTGCTGGAGCCCAGGGAGGCCAAAAACGGGCCGCGTGAGGGCCTCACGACCCCCTGCGCCCCGTTTTTGGCTGGAACGGTGCTGCAGGGGCATCCATCCCATATGCCTCCCCCCGCAGGCCCACGGAGAACTATAATGCTGATCCAGTCCTCAAAGAAATCCAGTCTGACACCCCTGCTGTAGAGCAATGTTTCTCAACCTTGGCAGCTTGACGATGAGGGGAATTCATTGGAGTCGAAGTCCACTCATCTTCAAGTTGAGAAACATGGCTCTAGACCAGGGCTGCCAAACTCACAGCCCACAGGCCGGATATGTCACACAATGGCCACGGCCGGTTTAGCAAAGGGGAAAAAAAATGACGACGTGAATTTGATACCCCCTACTCTAGACTACTTATATAGCTCCCATCTATTCTGGCCTTCTAAATTAAGTCCATATCCTACCTGCCATACCATGAATCTACAAACACCATCTCCACATTTGAACTGACTATGATTTATCATTTATTGACTTTTAACTTTGTCAGCTGCCCAGAGTTGCAGTGAGACAACCCAGGCGGATCAAAATAAATCAACATACAAATAAAATTGCACTCAAATGGGAAAACACAATTAAGCGAACAATGGTTTTAAGGCAGAAACTGGACTAGGGGTGAATTATCATGGTGTAAGTAGTAAGTAAGTAGTAAGTAAGGAGCCTGAGTGGCATAGGAGGCTAATGCCTCCTACTAAGGCAGCATTTAACATCCAGCTGCCTGCAATTACTGCGAGTTCAATTCTCACCAGGCTCAAGGTCGACTCAGCCTTCCATCCTTTCTAAGGTGGGTAAAATGAGGACCCGGTTTGTGGGGGCAATAAGATGACTTTGTATAAAATATACAAAAGTATGAAGGCTATTGCTTAATGCATTGTAAGCTGCCCTGAGTCTCCGGAGAAGGGCGGCATATAAAAATAAATAAATAAATAAATTTTTAAAAAAGTATTAGAACCATAGTTTAAACATGTTGTCTTCTTTTAAGCTTTAACAGCAAATCCTCAGTGAGTTTAAACCTATAACTGGATGTGTATTCAAGCAATGGAGGATTATTCAGGTCCGTGTGAATTAAGCAGATTTTAGTTTTAGATTTGATTTGGATAATTGTCATTTTATAGATAAAAGTATTGACTGTCGTTGTAGACCTGTGTGATCTAGTGATTAAGGCACGAGGATAGAAACTGGGAGATTGGGAGTTGTAGTCTTGCTTTAGGCATGAAAGCTGACTGGGTGACTTTAGACCAGTCACTCTCCGCCCAATCCACCTCACAGCGTTGTTGTTGCGGGGAAAATAGGAGGAGGAAAGAATATTAGGTACATAGGCTGCCTTGAGTTTTTGTAAAAATAATAAACGCAAGACATAAGTAAATAAATACATGAATAAAATTAATTGAAGCCATTAGAGAGCAATAGAAAGAAGGATCCATGCTGGGCTCACTGAAGGAGGAACTATTCAAAATATAGTACAAACAGACCTATCAACAATAAAAATAAAAACAATTGGATTTTATCTGTAGAATTATACGGTTTTTATTTTAACTGCTGGCTTCCCCACTTTCTCTCCGTTCTAATTTTTTTAAAGTCAACCTACTTAAAGGTTATTTTGCAACACAACGTGTCCTAGAATGTTGTTAAAGTAATCCAAAGAGTATTTTAATTAAAGTAATTAAAAAAAGAGTCAAGTTCCAGAGATATACCACAGCGTCTCACATGTGGTTATAGTCTATTGAATTAAATCACAAGAATCCTGGTAAGCTCTAAACCATGGTTTACACAGCTGCAGTAGCTGCTCTTATACAACACTCTTAACGCCAACATCAAACTAACCACATTGTGGATTAGTAGTAATTAGTAATTCAGGCTGTTCATTTTACTATAATTTCTGTCCCCCATTTATCTGAACTTCAGTTCCCAGAATTCTCCAACTAGCACAAACAAGTCTGTGCTAAGAATTCTGGGAATTGAAGTCCACACATCTGCCTAGAACAGTGTTTCTCAGCCTTGGAAGCTGGAAGATGGGTGGACTTCAACTCCCAGAATCCCCCAGCCAACGTTGCTGGCTGGGGGACTCTGGGAGTTGAAGTCCACCCATCTTCAAGCTACCAAGGTTGAGAAACACTGGCCTAGAATGTCTAGGCAGAGAAAGGCTTATTTTAAATCTCTGTGTGATTTATGAAGCCATCCTCCAATTATATTTAGTCTTACAATTAAGCCACAGTTAAAAACATTAGCTTTTAATTAGGCTTTAAACTGAATTAACATTTTAATTAAAACATTAACACTTTAATGGCTAAACAGCTATAAACATTAGGTCTTAACATTACTATCAATAGATTCTGTCCTGTTCTGTCACAATCTTTACCAAATTTTACTCTCAGGAAATCTTTTCCCCCCGCCCCCCTGCCAAGCTCTGTTTCCCAGGAGGCCTGCTTTAATTTACTTAAATAGTTTCTAAGCTATGTATGAAGATAAAAATCGTCCTATTACAGGTAGTCCTGAACTTACGACCAAAACTGAACTCAAAATATACATTGTTAGGTGAGAAATTTGTTAAGTAAGTTTTGCCCCGTTTTATGGCTTTTCTCACATTTGTTAAGGGAATCACTGCAGTCGTTAAATTAGTAATACGGTTGTTAAGTGAATATGGCTTCCCTCTTGACTTTGCTTGTCAGAAGTTCGCAAAAGGGGATCACATGACCCTGGGACACTGCGACCGTCATAAGTGTGAGTCAGTTGTCAAGCATCCAAATGTAAATCACGAGACCATGGGAATGCAGCAACGGTTGTAAGTAATTTTTTTCAGTGCTGTTGTAACTTCCAACGGTCACTAAATGAACTGCTGTAAGTCGAGGACTTCCTGTATTCAGAGGAATGCCAGCTGCTTACAATGCAATGCAGGTGGTCCTCGACTTACAGCAGTTCATTTAGTGATGGCTCAAAGTTAGAACATCACTGAAAACAGTGACTTTTGCTTTTGACAAGCAAAGTCAAGAGGGAAGCCAGATTCACTTAACAACCGTGTTACTAATTTAACGACTGCAGTGGTTCACTTAACAAATGAAGTTGTAGCAGGAAGTCGTAAAATGGGGCAAAACTCACTTAACAGTTTTCTCACTTAACAACATAAATTTTGGGCTCAATTGTGGTTGTTATTTGAGGACTACCTGTACCCAGACCTTTTCCCTTTTGTGTGTGAGCTCTGACCAGGAATATAATCCCTAAATCGATGTTTTTCAAGCTTGGCAACTTTAAGCAGTGTGGACTTCAACTCCCAGAATTCAGCAGGGCTGGCTGGGGAATTCTGGGAATTGAAGTCCCGTCCTCTTAAAGTCGCTAAGCTTGAAAAACACTGCTCTAGATTTAATCTTTTCCCCCCCTCTTTCCAGCATGTGTATTTATTATTATTATTATTATTATTTATTGGTTAATCTTTAGTGAGATTCACAGCCTTTGAGGCTGGTTAATAGCTCAGCAGCTCGAGTCCTAACCAAGGACCTAGGAACTGTTAAGGTATCGTCGGAGGATGTAAGCTGTTCCGAGTAAGGTGGTTTTTTGTAGAGTCAAAATGTTCAAGTCCAGCAAATTTAGAATTTCTAAATAGCGGGGTAGCCCTTTGGGTATTGCTCCGAGGGCTCCAATTACAATCGGGACAACACACGGTTTCTTTTTCCACAGTCGCTCAACTTCAATTTGTAAGTCCCAGTACTTTGTGATTTTTTCTTGCTGCTTATCTTCAATTTGTGCATCACCAGGTATTGCAATGTCAATGAACCACACTTTTTTCTTTTTTTTTATATTATTATTATTATTATTATTATTATTATTATTATTATTATTATTATTATTATTATTAATTTTATTTCTATACCACCCTTCTCCCGGAGGACTCAGGGCGGTGTACAGCCTGATTAAAAGCACAAAGACAGACAAAATTTAAAATTATTAAATGATAGGCTCAATTTAAAACCCCAAATTTAAAATCCCATTTTTTAAAACCCAGTTAAAATCTTTACCTTGATAGCCCATTTAAACAACAGTTCTTTTGACTAAGCCAGTCTTTCTCAACCTTGGAAGCTTGAAGATGGGTGGACTTCAATTCCCAGAATCCCCCAGCCAGTGCTGCTGGCTGGGGGATTCTGGGAGTTGAAGTCCACCCATCTTCAAGCTTCCAAGGTTGAGAAAGACTGGACCACTAAGCAATTGCATGCACAAAAGGCAGAAGAGCAGTGGCCAGGGAAAACGTTGGCAACCGGCTTTTCCTACTGACCTGCAAACTTTGCAAAGAGGAGCAGGCTCCGAAAACTCCCTTTCTTTCTCTCTCTCTCTATTTCTTATTCTCTCCCATCCAGGCAGTAGAAAAAAGCCATAGAAGCAGGAACAGAAGCAAAGAGCAGGAGAAATTCGCCTCGTGTGCCACTCACACTTCCGGTTTCCTGCAGCCCTGGAAAATCTTAAAGAGACACGACCGAAAAGACCTGTGCAAAATAAATAAATAAATAAATCAAATTGTAATCCAAAATTGTAGGTTTGCGTCACGCCTCGTCGTCCACTAGGTGGCGGTAGCAGCTCAGCGGAGAAAAAATCATGACAGGATATTTAAAACGGAGTTTTTAACAGATTAACAGAGTTGGAAGGGACCTTGTAGGTCATCTAGTCCAACCCCCTCCTCCCCCCTTTAAACCAAGCAGGAGACCTTACACCATTTCTGACAGAGGGCAGTCTGGTCTCTTCTTTGGCAGAAGTAACAACCCTGCAAAATTGCAGAATAAATTTCCAGGAGGTTTCAGGAAAAGGTCAACCATGTTAGGTGGAGAGATTCCTTTTTTTTTTTTTTTTTTTTTTTGCAAAATGAGAAAAATTATACAGAGGAACAGTAACAGTCCAGGTAGTCCTCAACTTATGACCATGATTAGACAGGGTAGTTCAAGAAGCAATGGGTGGAAACTAATCAAGGAGAGAAGCAACTTAGAACTAAGGAGAAATTTCCTGACAGTGAGAACAATTTTTTTTTAAATTGGGCAATAAGCTGACTTTGTATAAATATACAAAAGGATGAAGGCTATTGCTTAGCGCATTGTAAGCCACCCTGAGTCTCCGGAGAAGGGCGGCATATAAATCAATTAAAAAAAAAAAAAAAAGTGCCTTTGTCTGCAGAGCTATCCAGGCTCAGTGGAACAACTTGCGTTCAGAAATTATGAATGCCCCCAACCCTGGAAGTTTTTAAGAAGATGTTGGATAACCATTTGACTGAAATGCTATAGGCTTTCCTGCCTAAGCAGGGGGTTGGACTAGATGACCTCCAAGGTCCCTTCCAACTCTGTTATTCTATTCTATTAAACCCCAAAGTTTTGTTGCTAAGTGAGACATTTGTTAAGTGACCTTTGCCTCACGTTACAACCTTTCATGCCACAGTTGTTAAGTGAAATCACTGCAGGTTTTAAGTTAGTAACCCGGTTGTTCGGTGAATCTGGCTTCCCCGTTGACTTTGCTTGTCAGAAGGTTGTAAAAGGGGATCCCATGATCCCAAGACGCGTCATAAATATGAGTCAGTTGCCAAAAGCGTCTGAATTCTGATCACGTGATCATGGAGATGCTGCAACAGTCGTAAGTGGGGAAAACTGTCATAGCTCACTTTTTTGATTATCCTGATTGCTTATTTGTACCCTATGACTATCATTAAGTGTTGTACCTTATGATTCTTGATGAATGTATCTTTTATGTACATTGAGAGCGTATGCACCAAGACAAATTCCTTGTGTGTCCAGTCACACTTGGCCAATAAAGATTCTATTCTATTCTATTCTATTCTATTCTATTCTATTCTATTCTATTCTATTCTATTCTATTCTATTCTATTCTATTCTATTCTATTCCATTCCATTCCATTCCATTCCATTCCATTCCATTCCATTCTATTCTATTTTTCAGGGCCGTTGAACAGTCACTAAGTCGAAGACTACCTGTATATATAATAAATAATAACTATCATTATATACTACTTGAATAACTTTTATCTAACCAGAAGCTATCTTTAAGCAGACTCATCCAATGGTACTTCTGACTCTTATCTGGTTTGTGTACAAACTCCTGTTCCAAAATTGCTTTTTACAAGCACGATTGTCAGGTCAGGGATCCTCCCGTCGTACACCTGCGTATTTAATTCCTGCTTCCTTCGTGGAGAAATTGCATTTGCAAAATTGCACGCTGTGAGTTTTGCAGCCCGTTGTACCGAAGGCAGGAGGGGCTGTTTTGAATGTGTATTTCAAGCCTGCAGGTTTGATAAGCGTTCCCTTCTGCCTTTTCAACCGAGCAATTAAAAAAAAAAGGAGAGGGGGGCAAAAATGAGGCTACGGAATTGAACCTTGGGGCACCTCCACTCCGGTCCCCTCTCCGGTTTGATGAAAAATTGCTGAAGAGCACCACTCGGATGCCATTTTCAAACAAGCTCTGGGCCTCCTTAATTGTCATGCCATCCAACCCCACTTGCAAATTGAACTCCGTTGTATCTGAAAAGAGCCACATTATTCCATTTCGTGCTCAAGTACTTCTCATTAGAAAATTCACAACATGAACACAGGATGTATCTTTTCTATTTATTTTTTTAAAAAAATATGCCCTTCTGGACCAAATAATCCCCTTGTGTCTCCACTCAGAAATGGCTCATCTTTCTCTCTCCGGAAATTAGCTTTGTGACTTTCCTAAATCCTAAATTGACTTAGAGGGAAGGGAGTGCGAATCCCACGTTTTGGGGAGATTCTGAGTCGAGGTAAAGAGGCCTTGCTTTTTGTGATGTGGAAAAGCTTCCCGGCAGACATTTATTTATTTTATTTATCGAGCAAATGTATACATGTCTATTAACATGTATTAATACTTTAAGTTTATATTTGTAGAGCAAATCTGCACATTACTATTAATATGTACCGTGTTTCCCCAAAAATAAGACCCTGTCCTATATTTTTTTTGAACCCCAAAAGAAGCGCTTGGCCTTATTTTCAGGGAGGTCTTATTATTTTGGGGCGCGTGGAACAAGACGGGGCTCCTCCTGCCGTCTTACCGGATTTCCAGCTCTGTCTCCCTAACCCTAACCAGAGGAAATGGCGGGGACCAGCTGTGCATGCATTTAAATATTTTTGGGGAGGGCTTATTTTCCGGGGGGGGGCTTATTTTAGCACATGCACTCAAAAGCCCGATTGGGCTTATTATGAGGGGATGTCTTATTTTAGGGGAAACAGGGTATTAATATCTTAAATGTATATTTAAAGGTGTTGGTCACCACCTTTAAAGCGCTCCATGGCATAGGACCCGAGTACCTTCGAGACCGATTTCTGCCACAAACAGCCTCCCACCAGCCAGTCCGCTCCCACAGAGAGGGTCTCCTCAGGATGCCATCTGCCAAGTTATGTCGGCTGGTGACACCCAGGGGGAGGGCCTTCTCTGTGGGAGCCCCTGCCCCGTGTATTTCGCTGTGCCCTCAAGACCCTGCTGTTCCGCCAAGCCGGGCTATCAATTTAATGATTTTTAAATTGGGTTTTAAATTTTTGGGGTTTTAAATTTCAGCCGAATTATGTAATAATTTTAATTATTTTTAACTGATGTTTGTCTTTGTGTTTTTTAATAGGCTGTACACCGCCCTGAGTCCTTCGGGAGAAGGGCGGTATAGAAATAAATTTATTTATTTATTTATTGAGCAAATTTGCATATTAAGATGTTTTAATATTTTAAATTTATATTTATTTAGCAAATTTATATATCTGTATAGAGATCAGGCTGGTTCCCTCTTTGCAGCTCTTTTAGAAACTTTGAAGACTAAGCTGTTTCAGAGGCTGGAATGGAATGGACTAGAATAGAAAAAATAGGATACGATAGGATAGGATAGGATAGGATAGGACAGGACAGGACAGGACAGGACAGGACAGGACAGAACAGAACAGAACAGAACAGAACAGAACAGAATAAGAGAGTTGGAAGGGATCTTGTAGATCATCTAGTCCAGTGGAGAGTTTCACTTACCTTTGCTACGGGTTTGGCCGAACTGGGGCAAACCCGTAGCAAACCCACCACTGACCTAGTCCAACCTCCTGCTCAAGCAGGAGACCATACCCCAGGGGTGTCAAACTCGATTTCATTGAGGGCTGCATCAGGGTTGTGTTTGACCTCAGGGGTGGCCAGGCGTGGCCAGAGTGGGCATGGCCAGCTTGACATCACTCATCTCGGGGGCGCCTATGGCGCCCTGAGCACTCTGCCAGCAAAAACGGGCTCCCAAGCTCTGTTTCCGGCTGCGACAGCCTCCTGAAGCCCTCTGCCGGTGAAAATGGAGCTCGGGAGAGCCACATATGGCCCTCCCAAGCTCCGTTTTTGACTGCGATGGCCTCCTGCAACCCTCTGCCAGTGGAAACAGAGCTCGGGAGAGCCACACACAGCCCTCCTGAGCTCCATTTTTGGTGGCAGAGGCACTGTGGTCCGGTCCTTTGCTGTTTCCAGGGTGACCCCGCTGGCCAGATCTAAGCACCCCGTGGGCCAGATCCAGTCCGCGTGCCTTGCCCTACACCATTTCTGACAGATGGCAGTCCAGTCTTTTCATGAAAGCTTCCAGTGATGAAGCTCCCACAACTTCTGAAGGCAACTTCTGTTCCATGGGTTGATTGTTCTCACTGTCGGCTTTTCCCTTGACTGATACTGCCATCTTATTAATACTTTTTTTAAAAAAAAAAAAACTTATTTTATATAATCTGATATATATATTTATATAGATAGTTATACAGATAATCCTCCACTTGCGACTGTAATGGAACCTGCCTGTTACAGTCATAAATCATGATGGTTATCAAGTTACCAGACCAATTTCACATCCATTTTTGTGGTCGTCACTAAGCAAATCTACTCTTTGCAATGGAACATCTTTGCTGAAAAATGGGAGTAAATACTGGGTTTTGGAAAAAAAAGTCATAAATTGCGGTCAAGTGAATGCAGGACTCTGCAAATGGCCATAAACACGGGGTCACAGTTGAGTGCCTGAAATGAAATGAAATGATCACGTAACTTTGAAACCAAGTCATAAGTAGCCATGGAGAGGTCTGTTGTAGTTTCAAATGGTTGCTAAGTAATCGTAAGTCAAGAACTACCCGTGCAAGTACACGTACAAATAATATTCAAGTTACAACCACAATTGAGCCCAAAATTTCTCTTGGAATTCGTTGTTGGAATATATTTTTATGGAACAACTACAGCAGCATTCAGCCAGTAGATGGCAGTGTATACAAGTTTGGATCTATGGTATATTCTCTATGCTCTTTTGTTCTAAGTAGAGTTTCCTGTTACAGTTAAAATAGTTGAGCAGTAAAGCACATGGTGACTGTACTCTTTGTTTGCTCTGCGATGCTATATATAAACAGAATTTCTAACTATTTCTGTTATTAAGCAAGGCAGTTGTCAAGTGAGTTTTGCCCCATTCATGACCTTTTTTTGCCACATTTAAGTGAATCGCTGCAGTTATTAAGTGAATCATGAGGTTGTTAAGCGAATCTGGTTTGCCCCATTTGGGCCAGTCACCAGGAGACTGTGAGTTCTAGTCCCACCGTAGGCACAAAAGCCAACTGGGTGATTTTGGGCCGGTCACCAGAAGATTGTGAGTTCTAGTCCTGCCTTAGGCATGAAAGCCAACTGGTTGATTTTGGGCCATTCCGTTTCTCTCTGTCCCCAGCCCTAGAAAGGAGGCAATGGCAAACCACTTTTGAAAATCCTTGCCAAGAAAACTGTAGAGATTTGCCCAAATAGTTGCCAGGAGCCAACACTGATTCAAAGACACAAAATCCCACGCACACCTGCACACAAATCCAGAACCGATCCTGCCGGTCACCACTGATGCGTGTTCAATTCTTGGCTCAGCTAAACTGACGTAGCTCAAAGCGGACAAAACCACCTAACTTCCAATGGAGAGGCTGCATTTTCAGAGTGTCTGCATGTGACAGGCATGTGGCCAAACGGTGACTGACAGGACAACTGTGACTCCCACCCACACCTTCCTTTGCAACAGCCAGAGATCTTACTGCCAACTTTAAGTAGCCCTCGCATCATAGCGTCAAATGCTTCAACAGGTCCTTCCTGAAAAACAAGCAGTAAAAAAAGATGTTAAACGTCAAAAATTTAATTTAATTTAATTTATTGCATTTCTATGTTGCCCAACTCCCAAGGGACTCTGGGCGGCTTACAACAAAAATAATGCAAAAGTCATTAAAAAAACATTGCGAAAATTATTAAAAAACATTTATAAAACATTTAAAAACATTAAAAGCCCATACACACCATTCATGGCCGGATCTCGCAAGATTGCAACAGCGAGATCAACGGCCCCAGGCCTGCCGGAAAAGCCAGGTCTTCACTGCTTTCCAGAAGGCCAATAGGGTGGGGATGGTCCGGATCTCAGGAGGTAACTGGTTCCAGAGAGCTGGGGCAGCCACAGAGAAGGCCCTCCCCTGCGGGCCCCCCAGCCGGCATTGTTTAGCTGACGGGACCCGGAGG
The DNA here is from genome assembly GCF_029531705.1 of Pantherophis guttatus. The sequence continues at coordinate 34,683,387 of NW_026843966.1, read as the reverse complement.
AGACCAACTCTGTGGGATCTTACTGGTCGGTGGGAGCTATGCGGTAGAAGGCGGTCTCGAAGATAGCCTGGCCCTGAGCCATGTAGGGCTTTAAAGGTAATAACCAACACCTTGAATTGTGCCCGGAGACCAATAGGAAGCCAGTGCAGCTCGCGGAGAATTGGTGTAATGTGGGTGTAACTAGGCGCACCCACGACAGCTCACGTGGCTGCATTCTGGACCAACTGTAGTCTCCGAACACTTTTCAAGGGTAGCCCCATGTAGAGCGTGTTGCAATAATCTAACTGTGAGGTGACAAGGGCATGAGTGACTGTGAGGAGAGCCTCCTGATCCAAGTAGGGTCGCAATTGGTGCACCAGGCGAACCTGTGCAAAGGCCCCCCTAGCCACAGCTGTCAGATGTTGCTCTAATCTTAGCTGTGAGTCTAGGAGGACACCCAAATTGCGAGCCTGTTTTGAGGGGGAGAATTTCTCCCCCCCCCCCAGAACCAAGGATGGACAGTCAACATAGTCTTTAGGAGGCAATACCCACAGCCACTCGGTCTTGTCTGGGTTAAGTCTGAGCCAATGTACCGATTTTATTTTACTTTGCTGCGGTGACATGGAACAAGGGACCGAACACCGAACACTCTGACCCTCTGCAGTTGCAACCGTGTCCCTCTGTCACCATCAAGGCCTCTGCATTTTCTCTTTGCCCACTGAAAATACGGGAAAATACAATTTATTTTCCCCAGCTGCAAAAAGCTCGCCCTTGGCATCAAGTCTTTCTCCATCTGCGTGAAATGTTTTGTATACCCTTCATTTGCATTCTTCTTTTGCACTCCGTGTTGATATGCAACATAATCAATTTGCAAAACTCTAAAAAGATTAAAGAGAGTTCACAAAAAAAAAAAAAAACCTGCTCTATTTACACACTCCTCAACACTTCCCTTCTGGGCTGGGAAGGAGGCTAATAAGGATGATGCTGGAAGAATTCTAACTCCCTCAATTCGAGAACCGTATTACAATTAGGAATACAATTAGTTCTCGATTTAGAAACGTTGCTTTAATGACCATTTGAAGTTACCGTGGCACTGAAAAAGGTTATTTATGACTGGTCCTCCTCACACTTACAACTGTCTCAGCATTCCCCATGGTCATGTGATCAAAATTTGGCCCCTTGGCTAATGACACATAGAGGTAGTCCTCGACTTACAACAGTTCATTTGGTGACCGTTCAAAGTTACAGCAGCACCGAAAAAAGTGACTTATGACCATTTTTCACACTTACGACCGTTGCAGCATCCCCATGGTCACGGGATTTACATGCAGATGCTTGACAATTGACTCACATTTATGACGGTTGCAGTGTCCTGGAGTCACGTGATTCCCCCTTTGTGACCTTTTGACAAACAAAGTCAATGGGGAAGCCAGATTCACTTAACAACCATGTTACTAATTTCAGAACTGCAGTGATTCACTTAACAAATGTGGTAAGAAAATGGGGAAAACTCCCTTAACAAATTTCTCACTTTAACAAGATACATTTTGGGCTCAATTGTGGTCGTACATTTGAACTCCTGTTGGGATAATCCTGCAATTTAAAATCTCCAACAGAAAAACGTATGCATCAGGGAATAAAAGCATGGTAGCTTCCATTACAATTTTTTTGCATCTTTTTTTTTGAACGAAACCTGGAGCCCAAAAAAGGCAGTTACGGTGAACCTTCAGGGGAAATACCTGTTTCCTATGGAGAAGGACTCCAGGCCATTGCAAGGTTGCAAACTTTCAGCCTAAAATACCCATCGTTCATCCTTCCTGAATGATATTTGGCTGAATGGACCAATCAGAGGTGGGTTTCAGCAGGTTCTGACCAGTTCTAGAGAACCGGTAGCGGGAATTTTGAATAGTTCGGAGAACCGGTAGTAAAAATTCTGACTGGCCCCGCCCCCATCTATTCTCTGCCTCCCGAGTCCCAGCTGATTGGGAGGAAATGGGGATTTTGCATTAACCTTTCCCTGGAGTGGGGTGGGAATGGAGATTTTACAGTAACCTTCCCCTGCCATGCCCACCAAGACACGCTCACCAAGCCATGCCATGCCACGCCCACCAAGCCACACCCACAGAAGTAGTAAAAAAAAATTGAAATCCACCACTGGGACCAATGATCCATTCACTTATAGCAGCTTCCTGGGTTCCTCCCATTCTTTAACATACCACTTTCAGTTAAATAAAATGAAAAAGGAGAGATTGTCCAAATCCAGCAGGATCCATTGGAAATGGCCTTTCTCTCAGTGAGAGCAATCCACCCATGGAACAGAAGTTGCCTTTGGAAGTTGTGGGAACTTCATCACTTGAGACTTTCAAGAAGAGACTGAACTGCCATTTGTCAGAAATGGGGTAGGGATCTCTCTGCTGGCACGCGCACCGTCGTCCCAGGCCAGATCTCCGTGGCTTTTCTTTTGTGAGCTTCTATTTCCCTGCAAACGACAAAACAGAAATTCATAAAAGAAAAAGATCTTACCTCTTGCTGCACTGCCGGCATGCCCTGCCTCCCGCTGGCCTGCTGGTCTTCGGGTCTCTGCTGCACATGCGCGCATGTCCACGCATGCATGCATGCATGTCAGTGCATGCACACGTCCACATGTATCTGCGCACACACACGCCTTTCAATTTTGCCATACATACACCCGCAGTTTGGGCACATGCAGGGATGGGCTTCAAAAATTTTAGCAAGGGGTTCTCTGCCTGGTTGCTGGGTGGGTGTGGCCATGGTGGGCGTGGCCTAGTCAGCCTCCTGCACTACGGCGGGGGGGAGGGTTTTTTGACCTCCCTGGTCAAAAGGGAAAGGACTTCCCTTTCCTCGAGCCTCCAGGTGGGCAAAAATAGCCTCCCCAGGCTCCGGAGGCCCTCTGGAGGCCGGAAACGGACCCGTTTCCGGCCCATTTTTCACCATCCCTGGGCTTCCGCATGTGCCCTGCACTTACCTGCATCCAAAACAGGCTGCGTGGGGACTCCTGGGAAGGACGGGGTGGGGTGGGGTGGGCGGGGCCAGCCAGGAGTGGGATTTGGGGGTTCCCTGAACTGCACAGAATCTTAGCTAAAGGTTTTCCCGAACCCCCAGCAGGCCACCCCTGGGCACACGGTGTCTAAAAGGTTTGCCATCACTGGTGTAGGGTCTCCTGCTTGGGCGGGGGTTGGACTAGATGACCTACATTACAAGGTCCCTTCCAACTCTGTTAATCTGTAATCTAAAATCTCTCTACCGTAAAGGGCTATTTCTTCAAAGAACGCTGCCTTTTCTTCCCTGTCTTTAATAGTGGTAATTAAAGATGGGGGTTTTTTGCTTGCGTGTCTGTCGTTCTTCATTGTCTGTGTTGGCTTGACCCCCATTGAAAACAGCTTTCTCCATCGGCAAGTAGGACAGTGGCAAACAGGAAGAAAAATGACGGTGTAACACAACGGGGTAAGAATCTGCCGAGCATAAATCAAAAATAAAATTGAAAACGGATGGGTTTTTTTCCCCCCTCATTGTTCATATTCAATCATCTGGCAACTTTCACAGACAGCTCAGATAAATTAAAATTCCCCCTTATTGTATTGAAACATGAGCTTTTTTTATTTTTTGGCATCTTTTCGACTGAATCTTGCAGCTTCTTGCTTTTCTCTTTGATATTCTGATTTACTTTGTATTCTTTTCCTGCTTTGAACGTTTAATAACTTCATGATTTATATACAGACAAGTTAGGGTTTGCTGGGCAAATTGGAAAAAAAATAATACAAATAATATTACTACTAATACTAAAAATATCTAAGAAGATCAGACTGTGCATATCAATCCTTCCAGTTGAAGGCAAGCCCCCTGTAGATTCTGAGCGCTAAAAACGATGGAAGAAAACATTTCCTTTTATTTTTGGAAATAAGCAGAAGGACTTTTCTTCAATCCAATCCAATCAACCCCTAGGAAGAAAAAGAATGAGAAGAGGTGAGTAACATGGGTTCCAATTGAAGTTTCTACGTGGGTCAGTTTTGCTCTCTTCCAAAGAGTGGCCTTTGTCTTTTAAATGCAGATGGACGGTTGAGTCCACCCCAAGGATAAAACACCCAGACACAAACTGAGCAACGTGGTATATGCAATACAATGCAGTGAGCCATGTGCAGATCTGTACACTGGGGAAACAAAACAGCCACTTCATTAACTCATGGCACAACATAGGAGAACAAACCCATCAGGACCAGATTCAGCAGTCCATCTGCATTTAAAAGACAAAGGCCACTCTTTGGAAGACAGCAAAGGCCACATTTTGGACAGAGGGGACTGCTGGTTTGAAAGAGGGGTCAAAGAAGTCATTGAGGCCACCTGAAGGTTTATTCCCCATCATCGAGTCAGAGCTGAAGAAGTAATGTGTAACATGTTCACACTGGTGTAATTGGACTGGGTGTTTGTTAATATGATTTATTGGGTTAGGGAGTTTCTGTTTCCACTCTGAGTTGTATTGTGTTGTGGGGGGGAGTATGCTGAGGGAGCTCCACCAATCTCATTGTACATATGTTGTGCACTGACAATAAAGGTTATTATTATTATTATTATTCTGTGATGAGAAGCAAAACATCTTCAAAGAAAAACAAGAAAGTGGACTAGATGACCTCCAAGGACCCTTCCAACTCTGTTACTGTTTACTGTCCAGTTGCCTCTTGGAAAAACACATTTGGGACTTTATTTCTATTGGTTTTTTTATTCTTATGGGTTATTTTGTTTGACTTTCTGTTTTAAGTTGGCTTTTATAAGTTGGGCAGCTGTGTAAATCAATTAAAGGAGAGGAAGGAAGGGAGAGAAAGGAAAAACAGGAAGGAAGGAAGGAAGGAAGGAAGGAAGGAAGAAGGAAGGGCAGAGGTTTTTGGTATCATTCCTTACTGTTTTCTATTTGTTTTATTGTTTACCTAAGTTGTATGTCACCTAGACTTTCTCTGACAATTGAGTCAGCTGATTCATTGGAAGCAACCAACCAACAAATAAATGAAATTAAAAATGAGGGAGCCTTTTGTCTCTCTTAAGTAATCTAATCTTCTCCTTTAGCCACCTGCCGGGGGTTCATTTTCCATTCCTCTAATTTTCCTTATTATGGATTTGCCAATTTCCCCTTTCCTAAGTCCCTGTCCTCCGTGTTCAATTTGAATGCCAGCTTTCTACCCCCTGAGGGCCTCGGATGGCAGACCCTCTGATCGCTCTCTTCTGCCAGCCCTGCAAACAGCTGTTGGCCCTCTGCACCAACGCATCAGTTCACAAGGCTAATATAACACAGACCACGTAACAAAACAGCGACGGTGCAATTGTTCGGCATCTAACCTCAACCTAACTCGCGAATCTCTTTGAGACTTCCTTCTTCTGTTCCTTGCGGTGATCCCAGCCAAAATTGCCTCCTGCAGGCTGCCAAGGCTGGGTTTTTTTGGGGGTAGGTGGGGGATAGGGGCGAAGATGCTGAAGAGAACAACAGATTTCACCTTCAGGGACAACAGATCCAAGGGAGCTGAAAGCCCATGGAGAAAAAAAAAACAAAATAGCCTGAAGCTGTAGCTTTTTTGAGCGTCCAGTCAGTGACTTTTCCTGCCATCGTTGCTCAGAAAGTTATGATATCATTTTTTAAAAAAATTTGATTTATATGCCGCCCTTCTCCAGAGACTCAGGGTGGCTTACAGTGCGTTAAGCAATAGCCTTCATACTTTTGTATATTTATACAAAGTCAGCTTATTGCCCCCACAAACTGGGTCCTCAATTTACCTACCTTAGAAAGGATGGAAGGCTGAGTCAACCTTGAGCCTGGCAAGATTTGAACTTACTTTAATTGCAGACAGCTGGTGTTAAATTACAGTGCTTAGTCTGCAGAGCTATCCAGGCTCATTCATTCAATTTCTTAGATTTAATCTGAAATACTATGTTTCTTGAGTATCTGGTCTTAGATTTAATCTGAGATAATACGTTTCTTGAGTGGGAGGTTTTAGATTTAATCTGAAATATTATGATTCTTGAATGGGAGGTCTTAGATTTAATCTGAAATATTATGATTCTTGAGTATCTGGTTTTAGATTACTGTGACTAGGTGGCTCAGTGGCTAAGACACTGAGCTTGTCAATCAGAAAGGCTGGCAGGTCGGTGGTTCGAATCCCTAGTACAGGTCTCCTGCGTGAGCAGGGGGTTAGACTAGATAACCTCCAAGGTCCCTTCCAACTGTGTTACTGTTAACTTGTAGATTTAATCTGAAATACTATGATTCTTGAGTGGGAGGTCTTTTATTATCACTGTGCAGTTTGCAGTTGTGGCTCCACATCTGGAGACAGTTGCCTTTTTTTTCTGACTATGTGAGAAGTCTGACCGTTGACCAACTCAAGGATCTGAAGCTGAGAATGCAGAGGGGATGGGCAGAGCCCAGATCCTGGCACTGCTAGCCCAACTGAATGGCATCCACCACGACAAGCCCACCGCTGTCTTAAGCCCAGCCTCCCTCAGCCTCCCTGCCCGGATATGGGAAATCAATTGACACAGCTAATTAACTCTGAGGAAGCATTGGGCTTTGTTCCTTGTAAGGCAGCATCTTGGCACAGCAGCCGGGGCCATGGCTGCATTCAGAAGACATAATGCAACCCAGTGTTCTCGCTGCCAGGGGAATAAATGGGCTCATCAACTCATGCCTATTGAAAGGACCTTCAGTCTTTCCTTTCCTTTTCCATAATCGCCAGCTTGCCTGGGGTGGATGGGAGATAAGGAAACTGGGATGAAGCCATGGGAAGGGGAAGATGGGTGCAGGCTTCTTAAAAGTGGGAATCTTGGGGGGGGGGGCAAGAGGTATTAGTTTTGGGTGAGTAAAATATCTAAAATCCTAAATTGCATTAACAGAGGGATTCAGTCAAGATCACGTGAGGTACTAATGCTACTCTATAAAGCCTTAGTAAGATCACACCTACAATCCAGTTTTGGTTACCATGATGTAAAAAGATGTTAAGACTTTAGAAAGAGTGCAGAGAAGAACAACCAAGATGATTAGGGGGCTGGAGGCTAAAACATATGAAGTGTCAGACCTGGAAGCCATCTTTTTTTTTTTTTATTATTTATTTTAATTTATTTTTATATGCCGCCCTTCTCCGGAGACTCAGGGCGGCTTACAATGCGTTAAGCAATAGCCTTCATACTTTTGTATATTTTATACAAAGTCAGCTTATTGCCCCCACAAATCGGGTCCTCATTTTACCTACCTTAGAAAGGATGGAAGGCTGAGTCAACCTTGAGCCTTGGCGAGATTCGAACCTGCAGTAATTGCAGGCAGCTGGATGTTAAATGCTGCCTTAGTAGGAGGCATTAGCCTCCTACACCACTCAGGCTCCTTGGAGGCTGAGGCTGAGGCTCCTTTTGCCTTGGAGCTTCAGGACTGCCACATTTACTGCTGTGGGAAACTGGGAGGGGGGATTGTATGGAGCAGGGGTGATATATAGTCGTAATAATATTCCTTTCTCAGAGAGTCAAGGACATCTTGCCCTGCACCTGGACGGATGAAACTGGGAGGCATCTCCAGTTGGGACAGTGCATTGATTGGGCCACGTGATGGACATGTGGGTGCTGGGCAGGGACTTGAACTTTCCTTTGAGTGGGGAAAACCTGGAAGCTTTCAGATTCGGGTTTTCCCAGATGTGCCAATATGACATCTGTAATAAAATGGAACTGTTGAATATGCAAGTAGGAGTGAGTCTTACATCAGCCTTCACTAATTGATTCATTTTCCCGCCGGCAGGAAAATGAATAAGCATCAGTGGCTGACAGGCTGGACAGCTCCAGGTAAAAGGAGCTGCAGCCTCGGGCAGTTCTCAGTTGTAGTTATTTTGTTGTTGTTCCCTGTTGCCTGCAATAAATGGTTGTTTTACTTCGTTATGATCGTCCTGCCTCTCTCTTTGTGTCCGGACTTAACAGGAAGTTTGAGGAAAGTCTTGGAGTCTTTTTTCGTTGGGGATGTTACTTGGAACCCTGAATGAAGAACGGTTACAGGAACTGGGCATGGCTAGTCTAGTGAAGAGAAGGACCAGGGGAGACATGATAGCAGTGTTCCAATATTGAAGGGGCTGTCACAGAGAGGAGGGGGGGGCAAGCTATTTTCCAAAGCACCTGAAGGCCAAACAAGGAATAATGGATGGAAACTGACCAAGGAGAGATTCAACCTAGAAATAAGGAGAAATTTTCTGACAGTGAGAGCAATCAACTCATGGAACAGAAGTTGCCTTTGGAAGTTTTTTTTTTTTTTTTTGCTTTAATTTATATGCCACCCTTCTCCAGAGACTCAGGGCGGCTTACAATGCGTTAAGCAATAGCCTTCATACTTTTGTATATTTATACAAAGTCAGCTTATTGCCCCCACAATCTGGGTCCTCATTTTACCTACCTTTGAAAGGATGGAAGGCTGAGTCAACCTTGAGCCTGGGGAGATTTGAACTTGCAGTAATTGCAAGCAGCTGTCAGGTTTCAATGCTATCTCAAAATAAATGAACTTCCAAACTGCCAATCTTTAAGGAAATTTTCTCTTTATTCGAGCACAGCAACCGGATCCTGACTCTTCGCGGTCAATACTGACCTTTGCCCCCCAATCCCTCCCTTTCCGATCCCCAATTCTCTGCTTCTCATTGGCTATCTTCCAAGTCACTCTCCTGATTCCTTTTCCCGTCAGTTCACAGGAATGTTTCCCCCCTCCTCATTTCCAAGGAGACCGAATCTTCAAAGGGATTTAGCAGGCAAAAGTTCAGGCTTCATCCTCCCTTTTCTATGTCAGCGCTGAGATGCTGACATCAGCAGATGTTAATTACAGTGCTTTAGTCCACTGTACTACAGGCTCTTCTGGAAGTTGTGGGAGCTTCATCACTGGAAGCTTTCAAGAAGATACTGGACTGCCATCTGTCAGAAATGGTGTAGGATTTGCTGCTTGGATGGGGGGGGTTTAGACTAGATGACCTACAAGGTCCCTTCCAACTCTGTGATCCCGTATGTGTCATCTTTACCTTGCAATAATGGCAAATATCTATAGCTCCGGTGTCAGGTGGACGTTCATTCTTCAAGCTTGTGGATTGGTTCCTGAACATATGATTACCAGGCTAGGCAACAATTCCATTAAAGGTGCTACCTAGCCTGGTAACGAAACATTCGGACACCAATCCACAACCTCCACCTACATCTTTACCTGGTACTCTGCATTGTACGAAGGGTCACTCTATTGAGTGAGATGGGCGGTATCTAAATCGGGGGTCCCCAACTGCTGCTCCACAGCCAGATACCAGTCCACGGCTCGTTGGGAACTGGGCCGTGCAAGCAGCGGGCCAGTGTGCGAGCGTGCGAAGCTCCATTTGTGCAAGTGGTGGGCACGCGCATGAAACCATCCCCTCCCCACTGCTGGTCTGTAGAGCCAGAAAAGTTAGGGACCGCTGTTATAAATTCAATAGATATCCAATAGCTATCCAAGAGCCTGGATAGCTCTGCAGACAAAGGCACTGTAATTTAACACCAGCTGTCTGCAATTAAAGTAAGTTCGAATCTTGCTAGGCTCAAGGTTGACTCAGCCTTCCATCCTTTCTAAGGTAGGTAAATTGAGGACCCAGTTTGTGGGGGCAATAAGCTGACTTTGTATAAAATATACAAAAGGATGAAGGCTATTGCTTAACGCACTGTAAGCTGCCCTGAGTCTCCGGAGAAGGGCGGCATATAAATCAAATTAAAAAAAATAAATAGATAGATAAATAAGAATGGAATGGAATGGAATGCAATAGCAATAGCAATAGCACTTAGACTTATATACCGCTTCACAGTACTTTACAGTCCTCTCTAAGTGGTTTACAGAGTCAGCCTGTTGTCCCCAACAATCTAGGTCCCCATTTTACCCACGTCGGAAGGATGGAAGCCTGAGTCAACCTTGAGCTTGGTAAGATTTGATCTGCCAAACTGCTGGCAGCCGGTGATCAGCAGAAATAGTCTGCAGTAGTGCACTCTAACCACTGTACCACCCCGACAAATAGAATAGAATAGAATAGAATAGAATAGAATAGAATAGAATAGAATAGAATAGAATAGAATAGAATAGAATATGGAAACTGCAAGAGGTACTTTCAACTCTTATTGAGTTTATTAAGGCAGAGTCTTTCTGAATGTTTTCAAATGTTTCTTCCCAGCTTTTTTGCCACCTGGGCTGAGTTGCTCTTTACAAGATCAATTACCTGCATTCCTCTTCCCTTTCTCGGTTGTTTACACCTAATCAGCCTTCCTTCCTATCTCTCGTGTCCCTGTGGAAGAGCCAACAACAGGATGCACACAGTGGTTCTCAAGAGGTTTTCTGGTGGAATTCTTTTTAACCTGAGGTAAAATCACGGCGTGTTTAAAAATGGAGATATTTCATTCAAGTCTGAGTTCTCTCCACAGAGAAAATATTGTATCTTTGACCAGAAATTCATTCATTTATGTCTTTGGCTGGCTGAGGAATTCTGGGAGTTGAAGTCCACAAGTCTTAAAGTTGCCAAGGTTGGAGACTCTTCCATAGACCATCACACATAGCCCTCAATTTACTATCATAATTAAGCCTGAAATTATGGTCATAAGCAGGGGTGGGTTCTAAATTTTTTTACTACCTGTTCTGTGGGCGTGGCTTATTTTGTGGGCATGGCTTGATGGTCATGTGACAATTATTTAGGATTTAGCAGAGGTACTGGTCTACCAGGCTTTTAACTGCTTGCAGAACTGTACCGATCTACCCATTTATTTGTGCAGGCACCAGTCTACTCATTTGTTTTCTTTTAACACTGATCAGCTGTAGGGCGGCCCTTTGAAGCCCCGTGGCAAGAGTTTAAACAGTTTTTTTCCCTCTAACCATCAGCTGGGACTCAGGAGGCACCAATAGATTGGGGGTGGGGCCAAATAAAAGGTAAGAATAACGTGGGGGGGGGCGCAGGGGGCAGAACCGGTTTGGTGACGTCATATCGTCACCGCTACCGGCTTGGCGGAACTGAGCGGAACCAGGAGTAACTCATCACTGGTCATAAGTCATTGCGGTTGTTAAGTGGGTCACCATGCTTGTGACCGTTTTGGCAGTGGTTGTTAATAGAATGTAGTGGTCATTAAGCGAATCTGTTTTATCCAATGGGTTAGGGAAGTAAACACCAGCAGCCAGCAGAAAAATATCACGGTCACATGATCCGGGGACACCGCAAACAGCCATAAAGGTAATCATGTGACTCTGTGTGTGTGTGTGGGGGGGGCTGTTGTAACTTTAAAATTAGGTCATAAACATCTTTGGGAGATCCATCATAGTTTTGGACAGTGGCTAAGTGACTGGTCATTAAGTGAGGACTGCCTGTACTTTGGCTAAGTTGCCAGCTTGTGGGAAAACAGGTTCAGGGAAGGGATAATAGACTTCACTGGTACCTTTTTCCTTCTCCTTCATTAGCAAGGTCAGCCAGATGCTTTTCAAATAGACCAGAGTGGACCTGTTGGGTTCTATAGGAAATTGGTGGGCTTCTGTGAATGGCCACAAAAAAAATCCAGTTCACTCAAATGCAGCCATTTTTTTAGCCCTTGGAGCTTTGCCTCTTGACCGTGTGTGTGTGTGTGTGTGTGTGTGTGTGTGTGTGTGTGTGGTAATTAAAAAAAAACCAACCCTGATACGGGAAATTCTATGGCTGTAAAGTTTGAGAACTTTTGAGAACTCACGATCACGTGATGTGATAGTAACACTTTATAACGCCTTGGTAAGGCCACATTTGGAATCCTGCATCCAGTTTTGGTCACCACGATGTAAAAAAGATGTTGAGACTCTAGAAAGAGTGCAGAGAAGAGCAGCAAAGAGGATTAGGGGACTGGAGGCTAAAACATATGAAGAACGGTTGCAGGAACTGGGTATGTCTAGTTTGATGAAAAGAAGGACGAGGGGAGACATGATAGAAGTGTTCCAATATCTCAGGGGTTGCCACAAAGAAGAGGGAGTCAAGCTATTCTCCAAAGCCCCTGAGGGCAGGACAAGAAGCAATGGGTGGAAACTAATCAAGGAGAGAAGCAATTTAGAACTAAGGAGAAATTTCCCACAGTGAGAACAATTAACCAGTGGAATAGCTTGTCTTCAGAAGTTATGTGTTCTCCAACACTGGAGGTTTTTAAGAAGAGACTGGACAACCATTTGTCTCAAATGGTATAGGGCAATTATGGCTAACTTTTTCTGGACTGAATGCCCAAACCTCCAAAATGCAATGTGCACGCAGCCCTGAGCATGCACCCACCCACTGCGCTCCCCACATGAACCCGCCATGCATGCGCGCATGGCCCCCCCCACATGCCTCACCCTCAGGCATGCACGGCAAAGACCCAAAGACCAGTTTGCTGATGGGAGGTGTCACGCATGTGCAGCAGAGTTGAACTGGGGCGACGGCTCGTGTGCCTACAGAGAGGGCGCTGCGTGTCACCTCTGGCACACATGCCATAGGTTCGCCATCACAGGTATAGGGTCTCTTGTTTGAGCAGGGGGTTGGACTAGAAGACCTCCAAGGTCCCTTCCAACTCTTATTATTCTGTTTATTTCTGTTCTGTTGATTTGAATTATTTCTGGATCAGCAGGCCTTTGGATTCATAAGCACACGGTCATCGCAACTTGGATGTCCTCCTGGTTGCACGGCTGTCTTTAGAAGAGCATATGACGGCCGTGGCCAGGGGGGCTTTTTATCAGGTTTGCCTGATTCACCAGTTGCGTCCCTTTCTGGATCGGGACTCCTTACGCACAGTCACTCAGGCGCTCGTCACCTCCCGCCTGGACTACTGCAATGCTCTCTACATGGGGCTCCCCTTGAGGAGCACCCGGAGGCTCCAACTGGTGCAGAATGTGGCTGCGCGGGGGATTATGGGAGTGAGGGGGCGCTCCCATGTGATACTTCTCCTGCGTGAACTGCATTGGCTTCCAGTGGTCTTCCGGGTGCGCTTCAAGGTGTTGGTCACCACCTTTAAAGCGCTCCATGGCATAGGACCTGGGTATTGGCGGGACCACTTTCTGCCGCCGATAGCCTCCCACCGACCAGTACGCTCCCACAGAGAGGGACTCCTCAGGGTGCCGTCAGCCAGGCAATGTCGGCTGGCGACCCCCAGGGGGAGGGCCTTCTCTGTGGCAGCTCCTGCCCTCTGGAATGATTTGCCCCCAGAGACATGAAGGATATCGGATCTCCGGGACTTTCGCCATGCCCTAAAAACTTTTCTTTTCCATCAAGCAGGGCTGGTGTGAAACACCCTCCCCCCTTTTTTTAGCCTTTTTTAGCTTTTTCAATTGTCAAATGGGTTTTAGTTTTCAATGTTTTAAATTTTGGGCCACAGTTATATCATTCTTTTAATAATTTTAAATTTTGTATTGGTATGTGTTTTAGTTCTGGCTGTGCACCGCCCTGAGTCCACTAGGAGAAGGGCGGGATACGAATTGAATAAAATAAATAAAATAAATTGTACCACACAGATTGCCATTGTGAGTCTTCTGTAGAAATCCCGTTTCTGTAGATTTGGCATCTCTCCCTCCAAGTGTATGATTTGGATTTTATGGATTCAGTCCTAGGCTGAACTCCTGGCAGACTTTGCTGAAGTTAAAGCTTCGACTTTTGGACATGCCAAAGAGTCTGCAGGCAATAAAAAAGAAATGAATGATTTATTATTTTGGGAAAATCTTTTTTTTTCCCCAAGCATATGATCCAATCAAAGGAATTATGTAAATTATTTACAACAGTTGTCTCTTTTGTGTGGACGTGCTTTCATGGGGAAAGCCCTGATTAAAATCCAATTAAATGTTTTCCTTTTAAACCTGCAACTCAATTTAATTATCTTATTAAGCAATTAATAAATGTCTCTGGACTGGATTTTTTTCTCTGCAAAATTCCCCATCTTCTATTGTTCCACTTCATAATATTAATGATATACACTTATTAATACTAACTCCTTGGAAGTCCCACCATGCATCTTTTAACCAGGGAAAGATAGATTTATTTAAGCTGTGAATTAAAAAGGACCTGCATATTTAGTGGTGGTTTACCTGTAAATGCCACATGCCCAGAGGAAACAAACTTTGATTGGGATTCAGAGTTGGTTAATAGATGGGCAGCTATATAAATGTATTAAATAAATAAATAAACCACCATATTCAAACACTTCACCCAGATTTGATACAGGAAATAATATCTGTAGAGGAGCAAATTTGGGGTGCTTTATACGTGTAGACCAGTGTTTCTCAACTTCATTCACTTTTAAGATGTGGACTACAACTCTCAGAACTCCCAAGACACAGGCTAGGGCCGTGATAGCGAACCTATGGCACGCGTGCCACAGGTGGCACACGGAGCCATATTGGTGGGCACACGAGCTCAGCTTTCGGGCCTTCTGGGCCCACTGGAAGTCGGCAAACAGGCCATTTCTGGCCCCGGGGGGAGGATGGAGGAAGGCTGTTTTTGCCCTCCCCAGGCTCCTAGAAAGGCTCTGGAGCCTAGAGCGGGCGAAAAATGGGCCTACTGGGCCCACCCATGCCATCGCGTGCCAAAAGTGGGGGAAGTGTGGAAGGGTTGCACACACATGCACGGGGGTGAGGCACATAGAATTATGGGTGTGGGCAAGCGTGTGTGCGACCCCCCCCCGCACTCCTCCCGCTTTTGGCACGTGATGGCAAAAAGGTTAGTCATCGCTGGGTTAGGGAATTCTGGGAATGGATATCCACGCATCTTAAAGTGTGATCATTTTTACCACTGTGGTTCTCCTGCCAATTAATTCTAATATTGGCTAGGGTCCATTTTGTTTCATGTTATTTTATATAACCAATCTTCCACATCAGCAAGGCAAGCCCTAAAGGTGTTTAACAAACACCAAATAACTAATAAAATTCAGATTAAAATTAAAAACAAAGTAACTACCGTATTACAATCTTCTAATGAGCCACGGTAGCACTGTGGTTAGAGTGCAGTACTGCAGGCCACTTCTGCTACCTGCCGGCTGCCTGCAATTTGGCAGTTCAAATCCCACCAGGCTCAAGATTGACTCAGCCTTCCATCCTTCCGAGGTGGGTAAAACGAGGATCCAGATTGTTGGGGGGGGGACGATATGCTGACTCTGTAACACCGCTTAGAGAGGACTGTAAAGCACTGTAAAGTGGTATATAAGTATAAGTGACATTGCTATTGCTAATGGCGCCCTTTCTTGGAACAATAGGCCTTGCTTATTATCACTTACTACTTGGCCCTGTTTGGATTACTGCCATGTGCTCTATATGGGGCTGCCCTTGAAGACTATCTGGAAACTTCAACCGGTCTGACTTTCATTTTCTTTCTGGGTACGATTCAAAGGTGGCCGCCACTTTCAGATCAGATCAATCAATCCTAAAGGAAATCAACCTTCACCGTCCTTTGGAAGGAGAGATCCTGAAGCTGAAGCTCAGATACTTTGGCCACCAGATGAGACGAGAGGACTCCTTGGAGAAGACCGTGATGTTGGGAAGGATGGAAGGCAAAGGAAGAAGGGGACGGCAGACAGGGGTGAAATCCAACAGGTTTTGACAGGTTCTGGAGAACCGGTAGTGGAAATTTTGAGTAGTTTGGTGAATTGGCAAATACCACCTCTGGCTGGCCCCAAAGTGGGGTGGGAATGGAGATTTTGCAATATCCTTCCCAGAGGTGGGTTTCAGCAGGTTCTGACCAGTTCTGGAGAACTGGTAGCAGAAATTTGGAGTAGTTCGGAGAACCGGTAGTAAAAATTCTGACTGTCCACACCCCCATCTATTCTCTGCCTCCCGAGTCCCAGCTGATCTGGAGGAAATGGGGATTTTGCAGGAACCTTTCCCTGCCACACCCACCAAGCCACCCCACAGAACCGGTAGTAAAAAATTTTTGAAACCCACCACTGATCCTTCCCTCAGGAGTGGGGTGGGAATGGGGATTTTGCAGTATCCTTTCCCTGCCACGCGCACCAAGCCACACCAGTAGAACCAGTAGTAAAAAAATGTGGATTTCACCACTGACGGCAGAGGATGAGATGGTTAGCGTCATCTATGGAATGAAAGTGAATTTGGGCAGACTCAGGGAGATGGGAGAGGGGGTGAGACAGGGAAGCCTGGCTGCTATAGTCCATGGACCAGGGGTCTCCAACCTTGGCGACTTTAAGACTTGTGGACTTCAACTCCATAAGTCTTAAAGTCCACAAGTCTTAAAGTCGCCAAGGTTGGAGATCCCTGGTCCATGGGATTCCGAAGAGTCGGACATGATTTAGCAACTGAACAACCACAATAAGGACAAGGAGGTAATGAAGATAGAAGCCAAGGGGCCTGGCATTTCCATTGATGGGGGTTCTCAGGTCCTCAGGTGACTATCAGTGAACTTCACAGTTCAGCACTTCCCCGATTCAAAAGGGCAGAGAGACTCTTAGAAAGTTGTTAAATCTTCCCTCCGGGGCTGCCGAGGGCTGAGCATTAGAGCAGGCTTTGGAGAAGACCCAACAGTATTTAAGTTTAGGTAAGTGGTTTTTAAGGGCTTTTCTTCACTACAGCCTTAAAGCTCTTTGAGTCGTGTTCCTTGAACTGGAGGGAATGAAGACGTCAGAAAGCCTTCTCTGGATTTCAGCCCCTCCCGCCATTTTGCCCGCAGGGAAGGTTTGGTGCTTTGCCTGGGACGCTGCTTTCCCACGGCTCCTGCTTGGGGGGGAATCCTCTGTTTTTTGCCCCTCCCAGTTGGCTCCCTGAGAGCGAGCACCAATCGCTTTTCTTTCTGCGGGGAAAACTTTGGTGGACTTTTTGAATAGCCTTCTCTTTGGGGAACTTCTCATAGCTGACACCCACCTCTTCTGATGCCTCCTTTTGCAGGCAGGACTCTGGCCAATTTCACTTGGGGAGGGAGGGAGGGAGGGAAGGAGGGAGGGAGGAAGGAAGGAAAGAAGGGAGGGAGGGAGGGAAGGAAGGGAAGGAGGGAGGGAGTGAAGAAAGGAGGGAGGAAGAGTATGAAAGAAAGAAAGGGAGGAAGGGAATGAAGGGAGGAAAGGAGACAGTGGGGAAGGGAATGAAGGGAGGGAGGAAGGGAATGAAGGGAGGGAGGGAAGGAAGGAGGGAGGAAGGGAATGAAAGAAAGAAAGGGGAGGGAGGGAGAGAATGAAGGAAGGAGAGAAGGAAGAGAGGGAGGGAGGGGAGGGAAAGGAAGGAAAGAAAGAAAGGGAGGGAGGGAGAGAATGAAGGAAGGAGAGAGGGAAGAGAGGGAGGGAGGGAGGAGAGAGGAAGGAAGGAAAGGGAGGGAGGGAAGGAAGGGAAGGAGGGAGGAAGGGTATGAAAGAAAGAAAGGGAGGGAGGGAGAGAAGGAAGGAAGGAGGGAAGGGAGGAGAGAAGGAAGGGAGGGAAGGAAGGAGAAGGAGATGGGGAAGGGAAGGAAGGAAGGAAGGAAGGGAAGAAGAACAGGAAGTAGGTTTAGAGGAGGTAGTTTTAGGGGAGGAGTCAGATGAACCATCTGCAGTAAGCCCTGTATTACCTAGGAGATCTACTAGGGAAAGGCATCCACCTGATCGATATAAAGCAACCGTAGTTTGCCAAGTTAACATAGAACCTTCAAGTTATGAGGATATCAAGCTTTATCCTGAAAAGGAGCAGAATGCTTGGAAGGAGGCAATGAGTAAGGAAATTAATTCTTTAACTGAGTTAGGTGTTTACGAAACTGTGAAATTTCCACCTGGTGAAAAATTAATAGGTTGTAGATGGGTTTACAAAATTAAGAAAAGCATAGATGGGACAGTAACCCATAAAGCTCGCCTTGTAGCTCAAGGTTTTTCTCAGACCGAAACAGATTTCGATGAGGTTTTTGCTCCTAGTTTACGTGCTAGTACTTTAAGAACAATGCTAGTGTGAGCGGCTAAGTATAAATATAGTATTAACCATATAGATGTAGAGACAGCATACTTGCATGCTCCATTGAGACACACCATCTTATATGAGGAAGCCTTTAGGAGTTGAAACACAAAACCACACTGATTGTTGGAAGTTAAATAAAAGCCTTTATGGTTTGAGACAATCAGGGTTTGAGTGGAACCAATGTATAGTTAAAGAGCTAAATAAGATCGGTTTTCATGAAGGTGTAGCGGATAAGTGTCTCTTTAAAAGAGAAAATAATAATGGGTTAGTATCATTTTTGTTATTGTTTACAGATGATATAGCCATAATAACTAAAACTGACAAGGAAGCCATAGATATTGTTAAACAGTTACAAACCAAATTTAAGATCAGAAATTTAGGAAATATTAGGCATTATTTGGGTCTAGATATCAATCAAACAGCTAGAGGTTATAAAATATCTCAATCTAGCAAAATAAGCCAAATGTTGAAACGTTATGATATGGAGCTATGTAAGCCAGCTAAAACGCCTATGGCACAGGATTTTCAACAAGGAGAAATCCAAAGTCCTAAATTTAGTAAGGAGATCTACCAGTCTCTTATAGGTAGTCTATCTTATATAAGCAATTGGTCGAGACCTGATATTTCATTTGGAGTAAACCAATTAGCGAGATATAATGCAGAGCCAACTGATAGTCATTGGCAGGCCACAAAGCGTATATTAAGATATCTGAAAATGACGATGCATTATGCATTGTATCTAGAACCTAACAATGATTTAGTACTGAGCACATATGCTGATGCCAGTTTTGCTACTGATTTGACCACCAGAAAGTCCACATCGGGTATAGCTATCATGTTAGACAATTGTTTGATTGGCTGGAAATCAATTCGTCAAAAACATCTCTCTACTATGGAGGTGGAATTCTCATGTTTGTCACTAGTTTGTACTGATCTGATTTATTACAAACAACTAATGATGGATATTGGTTTAAAGATGGATTATCCAATTGGAATACATGAGGACAACCAAGCTGCTATAAAAATGGCAACAAATTTAGCAGTTAAAACTAGATATAAGTATACTGACATTTGGTATCTGAATGTTCGGCAGTGTATCCAAAGCAACATGGTTAAGTTGGAATATTGTATGTTGGAAGACAATATAGCTGATAATTTTACCAAAGTGCAAGGTGCTATCAAACATAAAATGTGTTGTGAAAGCTATGGATTAAGAATCTAAACTGTATATATTGACCTGTCCAAAGGGGAGAATATTAGGATATGGTTTGAGCCTAACAAGTTGTCCAGGCAATATATGTGTTCTGTGACTTTAATATAAATATGTATTATGTGACTTTAAAGTTTTACTGCTGATTCATTGTAATGCTGAGTCATGCTGTAATTAGATGATCACTGGTTGTAAACGTATTTAAGAAAGGTACTGTAAAGTATTCAGTTGATGATAAGCTACCATAGTGTGTGGAGTTGCTATCATTGTGCTATCATCCTTGAATGGATCTGCTACCATCATGGTTTGTGAACCAGAGTGAGTTTGTTATTCTAACCAACTGTTTGTGTGGTAAGAAGATTTTTGTATCACTGGACTAATTTAACTGGCAAAGACTTGGATTGATTTAAAGACTATGAGATTGTTTTTTCCCTATAAAGTAAACTTCTGATAAACCAGTTTGCACATCTCTTATTCATTGCTCTCAGCAACGTTTCTCTGTGTTCTACACTCTGCTGGTTGGTAACACAACAACAATATCCTTAACAGACTTTTTCTAACATCTGGAGGTTTGGCTGATTTTACAT
Organism: Pantherophis guttatus; assembly: GCF_029531705.1. Next base: position 34,663,709 of record NW_026843966.1, on the reverse strand, counting down.
TCTTACATCCTCAATCTGTTGTTTGTTTATTTAGTTAGTCAATTTCTAGAGCGGTTCACTTGCCAACAACAAATTACAACAGGTAAAAAAAACAAAACAAAACCCTAACATTGTTGAATGACTTCCTTAACTTCGTCTAAGCCAGAACTTAGTATTCAGGGAAGCGCCCGTAAATGTGAAATTTATTTATAATATTTCTCCGTATGAATCAGTGCCTTCCGATGCTGTTAGTGGGAACAACCCTGCAGTTGCCAAATTGAGCCTCAGCCAAGGATCTGGCCTTGGCTTTCCCAACGTTGCCGTCTGTTCTGGGGCAGACTGGCTTTTAATCTCAATGCCGTGCATCTAAGCGTTGGAGTGGGGGTCTCTTAAAGGACTTTCTGTATTTTTCATAAGCAGTGAAATTGGAAAAGGGACTTAATTGCATCCCATACAGAGCTGTTTGGGCAGCCAATAAATTAAATGCATCTAGAAAATGGCTCTCACCCCAAATCTGGCTCAATCTTTGCATCACTGTTGTGCTCTTTGGGGTCAGCTAAGGGAAGATACAGGTAGTCTTCAATTTACAACCACAACTGAGCCCAGACTTACTGTTGCTAAGCAAGATAGTTTGTTAAGTGAGTTTTGCTCCATTTCGCGACCTTTCTTGCTATAGTTATTAAGTGAATTACTGCATTCACAAGGTGGTTAAGTGAATCTGGCTTCCCCCTTGACTATGCTTGTCAGAAAATTGCAAAAGGAGATCACATGACCCCAGGACACGGCAACCGTCATAAATATGAGTCAGTTGCAAAGCATCTGAATTTTGACCATGTGATCATGGGGATCCTGCAACAGTTGCTAAATGTGAAAAATGGTCATATCTCTTTTTTTCAGTGCCATTGTAACTTTGGTCAGTAAATGAACTGTTGTAAGTCAAGGACTACCTATACCCATGATGGCGAACCTATGGCACGTGTGCCACAGGTGGCACGCGGAGACATATCAGTGGGCATGTGAGCTCAGCTCGCCAGCTGATTTTCAGGCCTTCTGGGCCCATCGGAAGTAGGGAAACAGGCTGTTTCCTGCCTCCGGAGGGCCTGAGGGGTGTGGGGAAGACCCGTTTTTCTCTCTCCCCAGGCTCCAGAGCCTTTCTAGGAGCCTGGGAAGGGCAAAAAACAGGCCTACCGAGCCCACCGTGCCATCACGTGCCAAAAGCAGGGGGAGCCCTGTGTGCATGCGCAGGGGGCGGGGCGCATAGAATTATGGGTGTGGGCAGGTGCACGCACAACCCCCCCACGCTCCCCCACTTTTGGCACACGATGGCAAAAAGGTTAGCCATCACTGACCTATACTATACCAGCAATACTAAGGTTATGTCTCTTTTCCCAGGAGTTCATGGTTGGAGGGTTCCAGAAGTTCCAGATGGAATTATTATTATTATTTTTGAATGAGATGAATTTGGGCAATAGACTTCTTCAACTTGTTCCTTCAGGATCTATCAGTGATGCTGGATGGAGAAGTAGCACAAGTAGCCCAGAGGAAATTTTTTTATCTACATACTTAGAAAACTCCTGTTGTTGTGACTTTTAACTGGGGGAAATGGTGCATCACAAGGCAACAATTTTTGAACCGGGATACCTTAACAGGGCTAACTTACAGAGTGTGTCCAAAATCTGGGATTTTTGACTCCTGAGGAAATGAAATTTGGGGACATTTGTGGCTGCTTTAGTGCTACTGGCTGCTGTTGTGCTACTGTGCTGCTGTGCTGGCGCTATGGCCACACAATTTTAATTTTCAATGTTGCATGACAGTTTCCCAGCCAGTCTTGCAATCCCTTGCTCCCTCCCCCACCCAACAGCAGGCAGTTACCTGGAATAAAAGGGGGAAAGGAAGGAAGGAAGGAAGGAAGGAAGGAAGGAAGGAAGGAAGGAAGGAAGGAAGAAGGGGTGGGTTCTACTTACCTTTACTACCAGTTCGCAGCGGGGACCGCACATGCGCAGAAGTGTTTTGATGATGTCGAGGTCGGTGGGCGGAGCCTCCCACCGGTTTTACTACCAGTTCTATAGCACCGGTACGAACCAGGGGCAACCCACCACAGAAAGGAAGGAAGGAAGGAAGGAAGGGAAGGAAGGAAGGAAGGAAGGAAGGAAGGAAGGAAGGAAGGAAGGAGGAAATGAAGGAAGGGAGGGAAGAAAAGTTGGTTCCAATGCTCCCTACCAGATTCCCATAAGGAAACTCAGTGGGAAAGCCAGTCAGAAGTTGTTTCTGTTCCCACTGCAATTTTTGCCCAACCTTGGTCATACTCTTTCTCTGTTCAGTAAGGAAGGGACTTGGGAGTCTTCTAGTCCAAACCTTGCCCAAGGCTGGAGTCCTTATACCATCTAGGACAAATGGTTACCCAATCTTTTGTTGAAACCCTCCGGCTTGGTTACCCATTTGTTGAAACCCCCCGGGTTCTCCCTAATGGTTTACAGTACGTGGGCTTGTGTAGATAGCAGAATGCTTTGATTTGGCAAGATTCTGCCTATAGGTACAGACAGAGCAATAAAGAAGAATTATCCCTTGTCTTTCTCAGTTTTGGGGGCCTAACAATGAGGTTGGGAAACTGTACTTCTCTAGTGGCCCGCCAGCGGCCAGCGGAGCTGGAAGCAGAGTCAGACAGTGAGAAGGTTGGGGAGGAACATGGGCCAGTCCTGGGGCCTGGGGAAACCTCGGACAAGAGCTCTGCGTCAGAGGCAGAGAGGGAGCTAGACAGCAGTGAGGCAGAGGAACAGCTGGAGCCCATTCCCATTGTGCGCAGAGCTGCCAGAACACAAGAACAACTCAGAAAGCAAGGTCGACTTGGGAGTAAAGCCACACCTTGGAGATGATTGGCCCCTCCCATAGGAAACAAAAGAGAAGCGAATGGGGAGTGGGCTTTTGCAGGAAACAATTAGTTCGTTCGGTAGTTTCAAGAGTGGAAAATTCTGTTGATGACACTAAGAGACTCTGTGCCAAGTTTTGCCTTACTCTGTATTTGGAAACAAGTTACTTGACAACTTGCCAAACGAGATAAGATGTGTTGATAAATATTCCTTTGAAAAACTGTATGGACAAATCTCACTGACTGTGAATGAACGTAATTCACAATCATGTAAATAAAAGAGGTTTTGCCGGGACCAATTCCTGCTTCCTGCTTTTCAAGGGAGCCTACTTCAGAACAGTTCCTGCCCTAAAAGATTCTATATCAGGGGTGTCAAACTCAATTTCTTTGAGGGCCACATCAGGATTGTGTTTGACCTGGGGGGGGGTAATGTAGCCAGGGTCGACATCAGTCCTGTCGTGGGCACTTGTAGTGGCCCAAGTGCTCTGCCTCTGCCAGTGGAAAACAGGTTCCCAAGCTCCATTTTTGGCTGCCACAGCCTCCTGCAACCCTCTGCCAGCGAAAACAAAGCTCGGGAGGCCCTGCGGGCCAGATCTAAGTACTCTATTGGCTGGATCTGGCCCCCGGGCCTTGAGTTTGACACCCCTGTTCTATATGTACCTTATGTCAGGCTTCAGTGCTATCTTAAATAAACTTTATTCTCAAACGCAAAGTCTCTAATGAATCACTTTTATTTAAGAATAGAAAAAATCCAACATTCCTGATTCAAGTTGCAGCCAAACTGGCCCCTCCTTCCAACCCCCTCCTCTTCCGCTCTCCAACCCCAATGTCCCATTGGCCATCATGCAGATCCATCTCTACGTCCCGGCACGCTCTTTTCACAGGAATGTGGCCCCCACCCTCCATCACCCAGGTAACACTATCTGTTGCATGCAAAAAACTAGGTAAAAGTTCATCTCAGCAATAAATCAACTCTTCTGCTCTCTGCTTCATTTTGTTCATGTCAGCGCTGGAAGAGAGCCTAATTTGGAACGCTGACACCTTATGAGTATTAAATACTAAATGATAACTTAAATGCCGTACTGAAATCTGGGTAGATTTTGCTCCCTTCATCTCGCTCCGTTGTTAAAGAGGCTCGACAATAGAAGACACATCCTCTGAAACCGAGCCAAGGCTCAGGATCGCCGACAGCGAGATGGGCAGCAGCACGTACATTTAACGAATAAATAAGACCCCTCTTTACAACTGTTCAGGAAAGGGACCCACAGGTATTTGTTTTCACACACCTTTCATCCTTCTCTGCTGTTTTTGTGTTTGCGCTTCAGATCCGCCCCGTTCTCATGTTTCTTTTGATTAAGGTGTTTCATCTCAGCAATAACTTCTCTTGACAACTGTCCAGAACTAGGAAGCAAAGGGCATGGCAGATGTAGCTTTTTAAATCAGAAAAAAATAATAATAATGAGCCAGGGTACTGCTCTCTTTGAGGACGGCAAGGTGGGGAGGGATTCTGCAGCTCTTTGGCTTGTCACCTGTGGTGGTTTTGATGGAGCAGCAGCTGGCTCCAGGTGACTACGAAGCCGGACAAAAGGCAGCCGGTTTTCTGTCCGGATCGTACTCAGAAAAGGCCCTTTTCAGCTTCTCTTAGGTTGGATCTTCAAGCGGAATGGAAGAGCTGGGGTTAGGGGCTGGAGGGGACAAGAAGAGGGGGGGAATGAATTGATTTTTCCTTCTTCTTTCCATCGCCATGGCAACTTGGCTTTTCTCTGGCAGGAGTTATTTCACTATTCTTGTAAGAGTTGGAGGCCTTTAGCTCAGGTTGGATTCCTCCCTTAAGTCAGGATTAAGCGTTCCCATATCTGGTGCTGTCTAGACACCTGAGTGGTAACTTTTATTCAGTCAAGAACCAACAAATTTCACAAAATAGGCACGGATCGAATCAAACGGATAGAGTGCCATGCCAGCCTGGCCAATATATATATATATCTATATCTATATTCAAAGGGTAACATAAGCTACGGTATTATGATAATTATGTGTATTAATAAACTGTCCAAGAATGCGTTCAAATGACTACAGTTTGTGAAATAAAAATGGACAGCCCCTAAAACAGAGAAACAGAACAGAATTCGTATACTGAAACTGGAGAATAAATCAGAAATTGGTCATTCTTGGGATCTGAAAAAAAACTGATTTTTTATTTTGGTGATGTAATTTTTGACTATTTAGGAAAGAATGAAGTGTTTCAAATCTTCCAATTTGGAAGTTTGGTTGAGTAGTTAAGGTATCAGATTAGAAACCAGGAGACTGTGAGTTCTAGTCCCGCCTTAGGCATGAAAGCCAGCTGGGTGACTTTGGGCCGATCACCAGAAGACTGTGAGTTCTAGTCCCACCTTAGGCATGAAAGTTAGCTGGCTTTCTTTGGGCCAGCTATAATTTCTACTCCAGCTTGACTCCTCCTTCTGACTAGGACAGTTTCACTCCAACAAATGGGTTCTGAAAAACAGCCCTCCGTTATTTAATTAATAAAGTCTATTTATTCCCATCCATTGTCCCACGGTCTTTAGACACAGGTAAGACCTTCTACCACATCTCTGCTCAGCTCAGGGTTGAGATGTATAGTTGGGTATCATCAGATACTGATGATATTTCAGCCCAAACTGATGCATTATGTCTGCTAGGAGTTTCTTGTAGATGTTAAAAAGAAGTAGTATAGATTGCTTTTTATCTATATAGGAAATATAGATTACTTTTTTTTTGTTACAATGTTTCATCCGGGCAAGAATGATTGATGCATCAATCATCTAAGGAGCAAGACAGTGTCCCTTTATAGAAAGGACCAAATCTTTTGCAGCATGAAGTTCTGGAACGAATGGCTGAATTTCTCCTCCTGAAACAGCAATATGGGAGACTGGAATGCAGTGAAAAATCAAAGCTGTGAAGTAATAAAAGAAATAGACATAACCTTTTATAATCTATAGCAATGTTTCTCAACCTGATCAACTTTAAAATGTGTTGACTTTCAACTCCCAGAACTCCCCAGCTGACAATAATGTTGATCAGGTTGAGAAGCAATGATCTATAGTCTGCAGAGGGTGTTTGGGGTATAATCCCCATCGCTCTTAATTAAACAATATAGATTGCCTTTAACTTATAACTGTTCATTTTGTGACTGAAGTTACACTGTAAAAATAGAATAGAATAGAATAGAATAGAATTCTTTATTGGCCAAGTGTGACTGGACACACAAGGAATTTGTCTTGGTGCATACGCTCTCGGAGTACATAAAAGAAAAGATACATTCGTCAAGAATCATAAGGTACAACACTTAATGATAATCATAGGGAAACAGTCAACATAAATCTTAAGGATATCAGCAACAAGGTTACAGTCATGCAGTCATAAGTGGGAGGAGATGGGTGATAGGAATGATGAGAAGATTAATAGTAATGCAGCCTTAGTGAATAGTTTGTTGAGGGAATTATTTGTTTAGCAGAGTGATGGCGTTCGGGAAAAAACTCTTCTTGTGTCTAGTTGTTCTGGTGTGCAATGCTCTATACCTCTACTCAGGGTACCGTCAGTCAAATTATGTCGACTGGCGACTCCCAGGGGGAGGGCCTTTTCTGTGAGGGCTCCAACCCTTTGGAATGAACTGCCCCCAGAGATACGGAATATCCCTGATCTCCGTGCTTTCCGCCGTGCCCTCAAGACCCTGATGTTCCAACAGGCGGGGCTAAACATATGAACATGTGAATGATTTTTTAAATGTTATCTAATTCTGGGTTTTATTTAATTGACCAAACTATGTAATAATTTTAATTAGCAATTTTATGATGTTTGTGTATCTATATTTTTCTTGACTGTACACCGCCTTGAGTCCTACGGGAGAAAGGCGGTATAGAAATATAATAAATAAATAAATAAATAAATAAATAAATAAATAAATAAATAAATAAATAAATAAATAAATAAATAAAAATTAGCGTCATTTTGAGGGTAGGAGTTGAAACGAGTCGAAAAAGTGACTTATGATGGGTCCTGCAGTGATTTGCTTAATAACTGTGGCAAAAAGGTTGCAAAATCAGATATGATTTGCTTAATAATGGCCTTCTTAGCAACCAAAATTCTGCCCCCCAATTGTGGTTGTAAGTTGAGGACTACTTGGAGTGCAACTGGGGAACAGGTAAAATAGAGGAAACCCAGAAGGAGCTGGAGAGTAATCTTGAACATCTATGGAGATTCTCAGTCATCCAGACCATGGTTGTCCCAAAGGTTCTTCTTACCCAGAAGACAACTGGACTTTCTTGGTTTTTAACTTGAAAACAGTTAGCTTCTCATCCAAGAAATGAAGAAGCTGCTTGGATGAGAAGTGAAACATTTTCAAGGGGAAAAAAAAAACACAAGGTAGTCCAGTTGTCTTTTGAACAGCATCTTCGTTCTGGTCCTTGAAAGATATGCAGTTGAAAGATGGCCACGAGCCTGAGCGAAACTTAGTTTTTCGAACTGTGTCCACCAATCCTTAAGTTCTGACCTAGGCTTCCATTAAAACACACGAGTAGTCCCAAAAACCTCTTTTATTGCAGCAGCTGTGAATTCTGTTCATTCACACATGAATCCCAATTAGTTATAAAGAGTCCTTCAGGATAAGGCTGATAATCACCCACCTTTATCTCCCTTGAAACGCTGCCAAAGACCTAATTGGCAAAGTCACACGGAGTCCAGAATCAAACAGAGCTTCAGGCTTTAAGCTGAACCGAATGAACAAACATTGCTTCCTGCGAAGGCCCACGTGCCTTTGCTCCTCTTTTAAGTCTTATGGGAGGGGCCAATCATCTCCCAGCCCTACTCCTGAGGCGTCCATTTTGTTTTAGCTGTTCTTGCCTTCTGGCAGCTCTGTGCATGCGCGCACTGGGAACAGGCTCCCCCTGTTCCTCTGCCTCACTGAGGTCCAACTCTGGAGGCTCTGGAGGCAGCACGTACCTCACAGATGGCCCTTTCTCTGCCTCCGACGCACAGACCTCATTCAAGCCTTCCCCAGACTCCAGGACTGGCCCATGGTCCTCCCCAGCCTCCTCACTGTCTGACTCCGCTGCCAGCTCCACAGGCTGTTGGCGGACTACAACCCCTTAGGGTTTCATCAGTCATTTATAGGATTTCAATGAGAGACCCAAGCGGGGGAGGGGGTAAGAAACCAAACGTAGACAATTTTTTATTACTAGAACTTGGTCGATAGAGCAGGGAGTCTGGATTTTTAAAAACAACAACAATAAATTGTTTTTTTAAAAAACAACAATAAATGTTCCATGGTATGAAAAAAGTTTTAAAAGTCCTGGACTAAAATGACCATATTTTCTGCCCAACTTGAATCAGTCATGTTTAAGCAACATAGGAAGGAGAGATCCAAGCTAGAAACAAGGAGAAATCTCCTGACAGTGAAACTCCCAAAGGTGCTTTTTTTCCCCAAAAGGCAACAGAACTTAAGTGATTTTCTTGAAAATATTTTGCTTCTGATCCAAGAAGCTTCTTCAGTTCTGACCGAATGGTGGGGAACTACGTCAGAACTGAAGAAGCTTCTTGGAGGATAAGCGAAACATTTTCAAGAAAAAAAAAAAAAACAACCAAAAAAGTCCAGTTGCCTTTTGGAAAAGCATGTTTGGAACATGTTCAATCATGACCTGGATGATTGAGACTCTCCACTGACAGTGAGAACAATTAATCAATGGAACGACTTGCCTCCAGAAGTTGTGGAGGTTTTTAAGAAGTGATTGGACAGCCATTTGTCTGGAATGATTTAGGGTTCCTGCTTGAGCAGGGAGTTGGACTAGAAGACCTCCAAGGTCCCTTCCAGCTCTATTATTCTATTCTAGTAGTAAATCCATTGTAACTTCTAATGGATATTAAGTGAGCAGTCATAAGTCGGGGATTAGCTGTATCACTTCAGTGGAAATATATATGGCTGACTGATACCAAACCCTAAATTTGACCCTAATTTATTTCCTACTTTTAATTTAATCCCTAAATGTAACCATAAATTTAACCCACAATTTGCTGTTCTTATCTGAACATGGATGCCCTGTTTTAGCTGGCTGTTCTCTGTTACTTTTCTTTGCAACAGGGTTAGCTCTTTTGAGCTTTATGGCCCCAGAATCAAAGCAAACAGGTTTGCTGTTCTGTTCTTCTATTCTTCTGGAAATGCACTGTGTTCTGTTTTCACTCCTTTTAATAGTAAACCCAGCTAGCGCACGCTGACATGTCTGGGGTAATCAAAAATCTGTCTGCTGAGAAATAAGAGGGAGTTATTGACATGCTCCGGGAAAACCTAAGATTTGCAGAAATATTATAATAATAGCAATATAATAATAGTAATAAGAATAACACCCTTCTCCGAACAACAGTAAGAATAGAGAATGCTCATTAGTGACAGAATGCTGAATGTCAGCCAGGCAAGAAAAACAAAATAGAACAAAAATCAGAGACGCAAGGAAGCAGCGGCTGGCTGAGTAGCCGGCAGAAACGTTATTACAGAGGCTATAATGCGATACAGATAGTCCTTGATTTACCAACGTTCATTTAATGAACATTGGAAGTTACGGTGTGAAAAAAATGTCTTATGACCTGTCCTCACACTTATGACCATTGCAGCATTCCCCAGTCACATGATCAAAACCCAAGCACTTGGCAACCAGTGTGTTCTTTATTATGGTTCCAGGGTCCCGGGGTCATATGATCAGTGGTGGGTTCCTCCCGGTTCGGCCCAGTTCTCCCGAGCTAGTAGCAGTGACGATATGATGTCACCGAACCGGTTATGCCCCCCGCGCCCCCCCTGCGCCCCCCCATCCCCCGCATTATTCTTAGCTTTTATTTGACCCCACCCCCAATCTGTTGCTGCCTCCTGAGTCCCAGCTGATGGCTAGAGGGAAAAAAACTGTTTAAACTCTTGCTGCGCGGGGCTTCAAAGGGCCGCCCTACAGCTGATCAGTGTTAAAAGAAAACAAATGAGTAGACCGGTGCCTGCAAAAATACATGAGTAGACCAGTGCCTGCAAAAATACATGAGTAGATCAGTGCCTGCAAAAATACATGAGTAGATCAGTGCCTGCAAAAATAAATGGGTAGACCGGTACAGCTCTGCAAGCAGTTAAAAGCCTGGTAGACCAGTACCTCTGCTAAATCCTAAAGAATTGTCACATGACCATCAAGCCACACCCACAAAATAAGCCACGCCCACTACTACTAACCAGTAGTAAAAAAATTTAGAACCCACCCCTGCATATGATTACCATTTGCGACCTCCCCAGCGGGCTTCCGACAAGCAAAATCAATACAGAAAGCCAGATTTGCTAAATGATCGCATGATTTACTTAACAACGGCAATGATTTGCTTAACAACCATGGCCAAAAAAAGGTCATAAAGTTGGGTGCAATTTGCTTAACAATTGCTATATCAGAATCGGAATACAGCTGGAAGGGACCTTGAAGGCCTTCTAATCCAGCCCACTGCTCAAGCAGGAGATGGTATACCAGTCATGGCTAACCTTTCCCAGACCGAGTGCCCAAAGCACGAGCCCCCCCCCCAGCCCCCCCCTTGCATGCACCCCCCCCCCATGTGTGCACGCCCCCGCATGTGCCCCCCGCTCCCCCTGCACATGCATGTTGGGCCCCTCATATGCACCCCTGCATATGCACGGGCAGCCCCCCACATGTGCCCCGTCCATCTGGGCATGTGCAGCAGAGACCCAAAAACCAGCTGGCTGGTGGGAGGTATGAGCACAGGCGCGGCGGAGCTGAAATGGGGTGATGGCTCGCGTGCCCACAGAGAGGGCGCTGTGTGCCACCTTTGGCATGCGTGCCATAGGTTCGCCATCACGGTGCTATACCATTTCAGACTGTCCAATTTCTACTTAAAAACCTCCAGTGATTAAAGCACCCACAACATCTGAAAGGCAAGCTGTTCCATTGGTTAATTTATATATATATATATATATATATAAAATTGCTGTTAAAGTAGCACTTAGCTGCCAGCTGCCTGCAATTACTGCAAGTTCAAATTTCACCAGGCTCAAGGTTGACTCAGCCTTCCATCCTTCCGAGGTAGGTAAAATGAGGACCCGGATTGTGGGGGCAATAAGCTGACTTTGTATAAAAAAGAACACCGCTGGGGGCGGGGGCGAAAGCCCTACTAAGCAGGTATATACAAAAGTATGAAGGCTATTGCTTAACGCATTGTAAGCCGCCCTGAGTCTCCGGAGAAGGGCGGCCTATAAATCGAACCAATAAATAAATTGTCAGATGTAAATGCCTTATTCCCTAATGTGTAAATAATGTATATATGGGATATCAGGGGTTAACTTATTCTTTGTTTCTTAATGTATTCATAATTCACCACTCCTACTCTTGGCTCCACCCTTTGTATATATAAGGAGCCACCTTCGCCATTTTCCTTGCTTCTATCTGTGAATATTCAGTGAATATAGAATGCCTACTATAATTAAAGAGAAATATATTTGAATCTCTAACTCTAAATATTATTATTGAGTCTGATCCTAAAAATATTGCAACAAACTGGTAGCAGAGGATGGTTAATTGACTCAATAAATAACTAAAAATGTCTAAGAAAGATAGGCCCAACACCAGGGCCTACAGCAAAGAAATAGAAACTGAACAAGAAATAATCAACGAATCCACAAACGCGATTTCGAGAGAATCCGAAGAATACACCACTGAAGAAGAAGAACTAATAAATGAAAATGATGGCCAGGAAGAAATCGAAATAGAAAATAACGAACTCAGGTCAGAGATACTAAAGATTTTAAAAAGCCAGAAGAATGATGAAAGCCTCATCGCGAACCTCCAAGAAATGCTGAAGAACAGCGGAGCAGCGAGAGAGAAAAACATCGCTAAAGAGAAACCCAAAGACCAAAAAACTGTGAGTGATGTGACTACAGAGAAAGTTGTTATGAAAAAGAAAAGATGTGATCCCGCGCGAAATTTTGAATGGCAGCCATCTTGGTTTCAACAAGCCTCCAAAGTGAGCGAAGCAGAGCCAATCAAAATGCTCAGTTCAAAATTTCTGGCGCCAAAAACGTTATCAGACAACGAAAGTGAAAAGGAGGATTCAAACTCTTCGGAAGAGCCAGAATCAGAAAATGAAAACGACTTAACGAAATCCCAAGTAAAGTCAGCAATGAAGACGCTTTTTGCCGCATTCGGGCCAAAATTAAAAATTTCCAAAGCGCCAACGAAGAAGCAAGCGAACAAGCCGATGCTTCAAGACCTGCACGCTCCCATCCTGACTTCGAGAACGACGACGCCCGAGCCCAGAGAGCCATGTCGATTCCGCCCTACACCGCAGACCGAAGCAAGTGCCAACGCACCCAAAAGAAAGAAAAGAACAGCCGCCGCCATCAGAACTCCTAAGACCGAGCCAGAGACCGACTCGTCTGAAGAGGAACGGAGCGAGCGAGCTGCAATGGAGAGAACCTTCCACGACGACGTCAAAGAAGAAATGAACAACGCGCATGTGCGAAACTACGTAGACGGTCCGGAAAGACTTGAACTGGCCAGAGAACCGCGCAGACTCGTTGCGAGCATTCCCATGCCGTTTTGCAATTTTCTACACTTGCGAGACCACGGACTGCCTCAGGTTGTAAGTAATGGACAAAATAATGTAGGTAACTTACCCAGTGACTTCCCAAAACTTAGAGTTGATGGCATTAATTTACAAGAATGATATCAACAGCTCCAGGTTGTCTTTATGAAAGAAAATTTACTATTCTTTATCACTAGTCCCCCAAGAAGACCTTGGACTTTAAAAATAGATTGTTTACACCATAAGGCATTTTTCTTAATAATATCTAGCGTGTCTCCTGCAATGTATCATAGCATCAAACCAAACCTAACTGTTTCAGAAATAATTCAATGCATGTTTAATTTGTTTCACAGCGATAGTGTAGCTACCACCACAAGAATGTCTAAGGACTTCTTTTCTTCCAGAGTAAAACCAGGGGTTTCCATAAGTGAGCATTTAATATCTTTAAACAAAATAAGAGCTGAGCTGCATTTGAGGGGGGAAGTGATTTCAGATCAAACAATGAAAAGTGTTATTATCAACTCACTTGATTCATCATGGGATAGTTTTATGTCACACTTAGACACCATCAATCTAGGATATTTGTCAATAGAAAGTCTATCTAACAAATTGATAGCAGAAGACAATTCAAGAAAAAATCGTTATAGCAATCACACAGAACACAAACCTTTTAGGAAGGTAGCTTTCCAAGAAAAATATAATGAAACCTTTAAATGCCACAATTGTGGGTCCAGAGAACACAATAGAAGAGATTGCCCCAAAATCTCAAAAGAAAGACATAGGTCAGAATATAGGAATAAATACAATTATAGACAGTCTTCCACAGACAGACATAAATATAGAAGCCCACCAAATTACAGAGAAAATAGAGGGGGCAGAGAAAATTCAAAAGAGAGAAAATCTGGTTCACTGAATGGACTAAATAAACAAGATAGCACCAAAACGCAACCAAATGAGAACAGTAATTGGCTTATTGATTCTGGAGCAACTAATCACACCACTAATAACAAAAATATATTGTCTTCATTTACAGAAGATAAGTTTGTAATAAAAGTAGCTAACCAAGAAAAAGTTCAAGTACTAGGCAGAGGGAATGTGACCTTGCCTGGTCTAGGAAAAATAGAGGGGGTATTGTTAATACCAGAAATACCTCATAACATACTAAGTGTCATAAAATTAAGCAGAGATTCTGACATCAATATAGTTTTCTCAAAGGGAAAAGCAACTTTAGAGAAGAATAAAACTAATGTAGGCACTGTGATGATTAAAGGAGGCCTACCCTATCTGATAACAAAAGAAAGATGGTTACATAACATTGATTCAAATATGGAAGATTGCATTGAGGCAGATGATGAAAATATTAGTAACAGTGACAATGATGAATGTAAAATATCTCATGATCACACAGATACACACAATGAGAAGAAACCAAAAATAGGTAAACCAATACATGACGAGTGTGCTCATATCTTACATAGGAAGTTAGGACATGCAAGTTTTCCTGTAGTACAAAAAATGATTGAACACGCAGAAGGTGTCAAAATAAAAAATTGTGAAAATTATTTGGAATGCTCAGTATGTAAATCTACTAAATTAAAAACTAGTCCCAGGCCAAAAAAATCCACCAGATCAACTAACAAAATTTTTGACTTAGTACACATGGACTTAGTTGGTCCATTAACTTCATCAATCACTTATAGAAAACGTTACTTCCTAACAATAGTAGACGATTATAGTCGCTATGGTTTTGTTTACACATTAAAACACAAGGATGAAACCTTTCAAAAATTTAAGGAATTTTATAAACGCATAGAAACACAACATAATATCAGAATAAAACAAATTATGACAGATAGGGGATGTGAATTCATGTCTAAGGAATTCTCCCAATGGCTAAAGGATAGAGGAATGTTACATTACACATCTAGTCCATTTTCTGCGTTCCAAAACGGGATTGCAGAGAGAAAGAATTCCACACTACAAACCATGATTAGATGCACATTAGAGGATGCTGGTTTAGGCAAACAATTTTGGTCAGAAGCCCTACATTATTCAAATTACACTCAAAATAGAACCTGGTCCAGTATTGTGAATAAGACACCATATGAGGTGATGTATAATAGGAAACCAAAATTAGCACACATGCACATATTTGGGGTCACTGCAGACGTACACATACCCAAACAATTGAGGAGAAAGGGAGAAAACATATCCAGAAGATTAAGATTTATGGGATATGAAACTGGCACCAAAGGGTACAGATTCATTGATAATAATAATAAATTTATAGTTTCCAGAACAGCTGTGTTCCATGAACAGGCCAACTGGTCTAAATTACATCTTAATGAAATATTTCCGAATAAATGCAAGGATACCAAATCTCGTGAGGAAGGGACGATAGAAAATCAAAATATTAACAGAAGCAAAAACAAAACCAAAACATGGACAAATAGTAAACACAAAATAAAGACAGACACATTAACAAAAAAGGAAGCAAGATATTTGCATGACTACCATAGCAAACCAGAAAGAACTATTAGGAACAACAGAAATCAAATACCAAATAAATACAAAGATTACATAATGCATATGGATGGTGAACAAATAACACCTAATACATATGAGGAAGTATTAAAACTACCTCGTGAAGAAAAAGAAAAATGGGAACTAGCTATGAAAAAAGAGATGGAGAGCTTACAAGGATTAAATGTATTCACACCTGCGATTGCACCCAAAGATAAAACAATTATTGGTACCAGGTGGATTTATAAAATTAAGAATCTAGAAGGAGGCAATACCTTATACAAAGCTAGATTGGTTGCACAAGGTTATGCACAAAAATATCCGGAGGACTATACTGACACATACTCCCCCACAGTAAGAACAGAGAGTGTTAAAACAGCTCTAGTAGTAGCATCCACACTCAATCTTGATGTATTCCAATATGACATACAGACTGCGTACCTACACGCAAAACTAGATAAGGAGATATACGTAAGAGCACCTCACAGTCAATACACTAATAAAAATGAAATTTGGCTATTGAACAAGAGCTTATACGGATTAAAGCAATCTGGCAAAAGATGGTACGATTGCTTGGTAAAAGTACTTAAAACCATGGATTTCAACGCTACCACTGCTGATAACTGTTTCTTTGTCAAAAAGAGTGATGATCACGTTGAGTTTGTATTGATTTACGTAGATGATATTTTATATATAGGAAAACACAGAGAGAGAAGAGAAATCTTTGTAAACAAGTTAAATGAACATTTCTCGTTGAAATCTCTAGGTAAAATAAACAAATACCTTGGTGTACAAATTAACAAAACTAGAAAGGGTTTCAAACTTACTCAGAAAGATAAGATTATTGAACTTCTAAACAAATGTAATTTAAACAATGCCAAACCCTGTGACACTCCTATGCAAACTGATTTCCTTAGAAATACTGATGAATCTTCCCCTGAATTCAAGGATAATACATTCTATAGATCAGTAATAGGTTCACTTCTTTATATATCTAATTGGACCAGACCAGATATTGCATTACCACTCAATTTATTATCAAGGCACGTTAGTAAACCAACAATGTATCACTGGGAAGCTGTCAAAAGAATTTTAAGATATCTGAAAAGTACATTGGACTTTTGTCTAGTATTAGAACCTAGTGATAACAAAGAACCAAGACTTACATGTTACGCAGATGCGGATTGGGCTGGAGATACATCATGCAGAAAAAGTACCTCTGGTTATATTTTTCTGTTAAATGACTGTCCAGTTTACTGGTACACTGGTAAACAAGAATTGGTAGCCACTTCAACCACAGAAGCGGAGTATGTTTGTTTATCTAAAGCTGCAAATAACCTTGTATGGTTTAATGATTTAATTTCAGATGTTTGGAAAAAACCTGCTTTGCCTTTTGTTATGCATGAAGACAATAAAGCGGCCATTGAAATATCTAGATCCGATGCCATTGGACAAAGATCCAGGCATATAGATATAAAATTTAAGCATGTGAGACAACTGTCCCAAGATGGATTTATCAAAGCAGTACATTGCGATACCTCTGAACAATTGGCTGACATATTGACGAAGCCTTTACCTTCTAAACAGCACAAATACTTAACTTCCAGATTGTATGTATTATATTGTCCTGAATCTGAATGTAATTGGTGTTGTATAGCGAACCGGCATTTAGAGGGGGATTTGTCAGATGTAAATGCCTTATTCCCTAATGTGTAAATAATGTATATATGGGATATCAGGGGTTAACTTATTCTTTGTTTCTTAATGTATTCATAATTCACCACTCCTACTCTTGGCTCCACCCTTTGTATATATAAGGAGCCACCTTCGCCATTTTCCTTGCTTCTATCTGTGAATATTCAGTGAATATAGAATGCCTACTATAATTAAAGAGAAATATATTTGAATCTCTAACTCTAAATATTATTATTGAGTCTGATCCTAAAAATATTGCAACATAAATAAATAAATATTAATTAGGAGTTCAATCCTGACCGGCTCAAGGTTGATTCTGCCTTCCATCCTTCCTAGGTCAGTAAAATGAGGACTAGGTTGTTGGGGGCAATAGGCTGACTCTGTAAAGAGGGCTGTTAAGCACTATGAAGTGGTATATAAGTTTAATTGCTATTGATATGGCAATCTCAAACTTAATAACTATCCATCTCCCTCATGGAAGGCAGTGGTGGGATTCAGCCGGTTCAGGCCAGTTCAAGCGAACCGGTAGTTAAATTGTTGGCTGGTCCCTCCCCTCCCCACCTCTCCCCCACCCCGCCCCTTCCAGGAGTCCCCATGAGCCCCATTTTCACTCCCAGGAGGCTGCAGAGAGGCCTCCTAGGCCCAAAATGGGGCATGAGGGGGTGGTGATGCGTTCTCCCACCCCGCGGCCCGTTTTTGCTCCCAAGGGGGTGCAGGAGGCCGAGTGCTGCCTGTCATACTTCCTGGCTAAGCCCACCATGGCCACACCCACCCAGCCGGACATTAGGGTAGAGAATCGGTTGTTAAATTATTTGAATCCCACCACTGATGGAGGGGCGCCATTGCTTAACAACAGGACTTGTGTTCCCAATTGTGGTCATAAGTCGAGGACTATGTTGGTGCAGGTTCACTTGTGCCTGAATATTAATGTTGGAATTAGAGCAGATACAATTTGTCATCCTTTAAAATTCTGTCCATGCACAAGAGAGCAACTATTGGGAGAAGAGAGATTATGAAGAAAATCATTCTGTCTGGTTGCCCTTACTGGGCTCTGGCTGGCAAGGTTTGATTGACATAGCATTTTGGTTTTGTTTTCCTTATCTAAGAGATGAGGGAGAAGAGAGAGGTTATGTTTTATTTAGAGATGGAGATAAGCAATTAAAACTGTTTTTTTTTCCTGCTGGCTAGGATGAAGAGAGAGGTTATGGTTCAACCCCCCCTCCCCCTTTCTCTCTTACTTTTTTTCTTCCTTTTCCTTCTTCACATCCTCTTTTTCTTTTTGTATTTTTTCCGTTTGCATTTTATTTTATCCTCATGTATAATTCTTAATGAAATTATTAGATAAAAATTATTTCTATCTGTTACGGCAGTGATGGCTAACCTTTTTGCTGTCGTGTGCCAAAAGTGGGGGGAGCATGGGGGTCGCGTACGTGCATGCCCACACCCATAATTCAATGCCCCCGCATGCATGCGCACACGACCCCCCCCCGTGCTCCCCCTCCTTTTGGCACGCGATGGCAAAAAGGTTACTGGTGGGCCCAGTAGGCCCATTTTTTGCCCTCCCCAGGCTCCAGGGGCTTCCTAGGAGCCTGGGGAGGGTGAAAATGGCCTTCCCCACCAGTAATTTCTGACTTCTGGTGGGCCCATAAGGTCTGAAATTCAGCTGGCCGGTGTGTGTATGCGCGCTGGAACTGAGCAAGGGCAACGCTTGCGTGCCCACAGATATGGCTCCGCGTGCCCCCTGTGGCACACGTGCCATAGGTTCGCCATCACGGTCCTAGGGCCCTCTTTTCACCCTGCTGAACTGAGCACGTCAATGCAAAATGGAGGAAGGCTTCACATGATCCTCTTTAGGAAAGAATAGAGACCAGCTCTCCCTGCTGGGCCTGGATGCTCAGAGATACCTTGAAAGTTCTGCACTGTCAAAATCTGGTCCTTAAAATAGGTGGACCTCCTGGAAAGCTTTTGAGATCTCTTTAAATACAGAGGTGTGGCGGATTCCTGTTCAGAGGCAGCCCAGTTCTGAATCCTAGCCACTCAGAAAACAGCAGTGGTGGGATTCAGCCGGTTCGCACCACTTTGGCAGAACCGGTTGTTAACTTTCTGAGCAGTTTGGCAAACTGGTTGTTGGAAGAAATCATTAGGGCAGAGAACCGGTTGTTAAATTACTTGAATCCCACCACTGGAAAACAGGATAGTCCTCAACTTACGGCCACATTCGAGCCCAACATTTCTGTTGCTAAGTGAGACGTTTGTCAAGTGAGCTTTGCCCCGTTTTGCAACTTTTCGTGCCACAGTTGTTAAGTGAATCACTGCACTTCTTAAGTCAGCAATATGGGTTGTTAAGTGAATCTGGCTTCCCCGTCGACTTTGCTTGTCAGAAAGTGGCAAAAGGGGATTGCGTGACCCCAGGGCACGGCAACCTTCATAAATATGAACCAGTGGCCAAGTATCTGAGTTTTGATCACGTGACTGTAGGAATGCTGCAATGGTTGTAAGTGTGAAAAACAGTCATTGGTCGCTTTTTTCAATGTCGTTGTAACTTCAAAGGGTCACTAAATGAACTGTTGTAAATGGAGGACTACCTGTATAGGTAATCCTTGATTTACAGCCATCCACTGAAAAAAGTAACTTACGACTGGACTTCGCACTTCCAACCATCGCAACATCTCCACGATCACAGGATTAAAATTTGGTTGCTTGGCAACCGGCACGTATTTATGGATGTTGCAGTGTCCCCTGGGTCACGTGATTGCTATCTGCGACCTTCCCAGCTGGCTTCTGACAAACAAAGTCCATGGAGAAGCCAGATTCACTTAAGGACCACACAATTCATTGACAATTGCAGTGATTTGCTCATCAATGGAGGCAAAAGTCATAAAATCAGGTGCGACTTGCTTATCAGCCACCTTGCTTAACAAGGATCCCAACTTCTACCCTCAAAACGATGTTATAGACCAGAGGTGTCAAACTCAATTTCATTGAGGGCCACATGTGGGTTGTGTTTGACCTTGGGGGCTAGGGTGGGCATGGCCAGTTCGACGTCACTCATGTCAGGGGGGCCTGTGGTGGCCGGAGCACTCTGTCAGTGAAAATGGGCTCCCAAGCTCCGTTTTCAGCTGTGATGGCCTCCTGCAACCTTCTGCCAGCAAAATCGGAGCTTTGGAGTGCTGCCCGTGGCCCTTGTGAGTTCCGTTTTCGGCTGTGATGGCCTCCTGCAACCCTCTTGCCAGTGAAAACTGAGCTCAGGAGGGCCGCACGCAGCCCTCCCAAGCGCTGTTTTTGCTGACAGAAGCACCGCGGGCCGGTCCTTTGCTGTTTCCAGGGTGGCCCCGTGGGCCAGATCTAAGCACCCCATGGGCCTGATCCGGCCCCCGGGCCTTGTTATAGAGCCATGATGGCGAACCTATGGCATGCGTGCCACAGAAGGCACGCGGAGCCATATCGGTGGGCACGCGAGTTCAGCTCCGGTGCACATGTGTGTGCTGGCCAGCTGATTTTTGGGTCTTCTGGGCCCACCAGAAGTCTGGAAACACCCTGTTTCCAGCCTCTGGAGGCACTCTGGGGGTGTGGGGAAGGCTGTTTTCACCCTCCCCAGGCTCCTAGAAAGGCTCTGGAGCCTGGGGAGAGCAAAAAATGGGCCTTCCGGTTCTACCGGAAGTTGGCAAACCAAAAACAGGGGGAGTATGGGGGGGTCATGCGTGCAAGTGGGGGGTTGGGGCGCATAGAATTATGGGTGTGGGCATGTGCACTCATGACCCCCCCCCGCTTCCCCCGCTTTTGGCACATGATAGCAAAAAGGTTAGCCATCACTGTTATAGAGCATTGAACATCAGAACAACTAGACACAAGGACAGTTTTCTCCCGCATGCCATCTCTCTGCTAAACAACTAATTCCCACAACATTGTCAAACTATTTAATAAGACTGTATTACTATTATTCTTCTCATCCTTTCTGTTATCTATCTCCTTTCTACTTATGAACATAACCTTGTTAATTGTCTTTTTACGATTTATACTGTGTTATTTACTTTCTTAGTATGATTTTGATTGTATGATTATTTATCGTATCCTATGACTATCACTAAGTGTTGTATCTTATGATTCATGATGAATATATTTATGATGACTATGATCATGATTTATCACTTCTATTTTTCATGTACGCTGAGATCTTATGCACCGAAGACAAATTCCTTGTGTGTCCAATCACACTTGGCCAATAAAGAATTCTATTCTATTCTAATTGTGGTCGTAGGTTGAGGAGTACCTATTGTAAGAAATACCCCCCCTCCCCAGCATAAAATATTATTTATTCTTAATATTAAAAAGAGGCAGAATAGAATATTTCCCCTAAAGGAAAAGAGGAGAGGCATCTTCTTGAAGGCCCCAGTCTAAAGAAAAATAGCCTCAAGCAGAAGCATGAAGAGGCCAGTTTTTAGGAATGGAGATTTTGTATCCATTCAGAAAGACTGAGCCAATCTATTCATAAACCAAGAGCAGCCAGAAACTCCGAACAAGCAACACAATAGGCAAAGAGCCAAAGCTGACAAGATTAGCTCAGACAAACAAAACACCTAGGATTTGCATTTCCCCTTTTGCCTGTAGAGCCAGCCATGACCTCTCTATGACCCCAGAGGAATCTGGCAACAGCCATTAAAATATTAAAGGACATATTCTTTCAGAGGAACAGGCATCTCAATCACAAAGCCCCAACGGATGTATAAAAACTCACCTATTCTCAACCTTATTTTGTCAGCCACCCCAGAAACATGCTGCTCTTCACTGCAGTTTCTGGCTACCAAATAAACAGAGATCTCCTTTCCAAAAAAAAAAAAAAAAAAATGCAGCTTGCTTCTAGCTCATTTCTACAGCATCCTTTTCCCGGTTTGGAACAGGACCAGATTTTTCTTCCAACACTATCATGGGAAACACCAGTTGGCCTTCATCATTTCCTGGTGGACTTTCTGGCTGCAACGTTTTAGTCAGAGAGACAGGAGTCTGACATGGATGGTTTGGTGCGTATGGCTCGTCTGACGTTGTTCAAAACAATAGGTTTGAAACAGGTGAAATCTTTCACACCATTTGGGGGGGGAGGCGGGTACCAAGGTAGGAGGCTGGGGAACTCCTTCCAGATGGCTGAGAAGTGATGGTTGATTTGCAGAGGCCAAAGGGCAGATGGTTGCGACTTCTCATCTGTCAACTCCGATAATTGTTCCTTGGTTTGCATCCAAAAGGGAAGGTGAGCCTTGTTGATATGACAGCTCCAGATTCGGAAATTAACTCCAGGAGAGAAAAGGTGATGGGCTGAGGGAGAAGACAGTCCAATTAAAAGTTTTCACGCTCTTCGGAGGGTGCCTGGCAAAGCAGGAGTCACATATGTGCATGTCGGGGTGAGACCTGAAAGCAGTCAATCGGAAAAGAAACTCCGTGTGTAACAGGAACAGTGTGTTTTCAGCCAAGAGCTGTTGAGAATCGGGTATGATGTTTTTTTTTCTTTTGCTGTAGCTGAGGAACTATTGGAAGGCCTTGACTTACAACCACAATTGAGCCCAAAATTTCCGTTGCTAAGCGAGACAGTTGTTAAATGAGCTTTGCCTCCTTTTACAACCATTCTTGCCACCGTGGGTTAAGTGAATCACTTCCGTTGTTAAGTTAGTAACACAGTTGTTAAGTGCTTAACGCATTGTAAGCCGCCCTGAGTCTCCGGAGAAGGGCGGCATATAAATCAAATTAAAAAAAAAAAAAAGTGAATCCGGCTTCCCCATTGACTTTGCTTGTCAGAAGGTCGCAAAAGGGGAGCCATGAACCCAGGACACGGCAAAACGTCATAAATATGCCAAGCGCCTGCATTTTGATCATGTGACCAAGAAGATGCTGAAACCGTCGTAAAGTGTGAAAAACGGTCATAAGTCAATTTTTTTCAGTGCTGTTGTAACTTTGAGCGGCAGCTAAATGAACTGTTGTAATTCAAGGACTACCTATAGTACACAGGCCAAACAGGCTTCAATGCCATGGACAAGGCTTTTCCAGGGGAGCGTGCCAAAGAAGGGGTTAAAAAATTAAGGTGGCAATTGCAACTCTGTGAGTGAGTTGTGGCACAGTGGTTAGAATGCAGTACTGCAGGCTACTTCTACTGACTGCCGGCTGCCAGCAGTTCGGCAGTTCAATTTTCACCGGCTCAAGGTTGACTCAGACTTCCATCCTTCCAAGGTGGGTAAAATGAGGACCCAGATTATTGGGGGACGATATGCTGACTCTGTAAACCGCTTAGAGAGGGCTGTAAAGCACTGTGAAGCGGCATATAAATCTAAATGCTATTGCTATTGCTAAGGAAAGGATTAGGGGGACAAAAACAGTAGTGATGCAGTGGTCATAATGCAGTATTGCAAGGCTAATTCTGCCAACTGCTGGTAGTTTGATGCCAGCTGCCAGCAGTTTGGCAGTTCAGTTCTCACCAGCTCAAAGTTGACTCAGGCTTCCGTCCTTCCAAGGTCGGTAATACGAGGATCGAGATTGTTGGGAGCAATATGCTGACTCTGTAAACTGCTTAGA
The DNA here is from genome assembly GCF_029531705.1 of Pantherophis guttatus. The sequence goes on along the minus strand of NW_026843966.1, from coordinate 34,640,506 downwards.
GAGGGCTGTGAAGCGGTATATAAGTCTAAGTGCTATTACTATTGCTATTAAGGCTTCTTGGGAAAGCTCTGTGCTGCCAGGAATCCCTCCATTGCCTCCACAGGTTCACATTCAGTCATGCAATCCCAAGGCCTGACACAGGTAGTCCTTGACTTATGACCACAATTGAGGTCAACATTTCCATTGCTAGTAAGCATGACAGTTAAGTGAATTGCATCGCATTTTACAACCTTTTTTTGCCACAGTAGCTAAGTGAATCACTGCGGGTTGTTAAGTGAATCACAATGCTGTTAAGCAAATCCAGTTTCCCCCATTGACTTGGCTTGTCGGGAGCCAGCTGAGAAGGTTACAAATGGTGATCACATGACTCTGAAACAGTGCAATTGTCTAATTACATGCCAGTTGCCAAGCGTCCAAATTTTGATCACATGACCGTGGGGATGGTGCAATGGTCGTAGGTGTGATAACGGGTCATATGCAGTGGTGGGATTCAGCCGGTTCGGGCCGGTTCAGGTGAACCGGTAGCTAAATTGGTGGCTGGCTCCAACCTTCCCCGCCCCGTCCTTCCGGGAGTCCCCATGAGCCCCATTTTGGCTTCCAGGTAAGTGCAGGGAGGCCTCCTAGACCCAAAATGGGGGGCAGGGGGGTGCAGTGCCCCCCCACAGCACGTGTTCGCTCCCAGGAGGCTTCAGGGAGGCCTCCTAGGCCCAAAATGGGGTACGGGAGGGCAGCGTGGCCCGTTTTTGCTCCCAGCGTGTGTGCAGGAGGCTGAGTACTGCCTGTCACAACTCTGGCTATGCCCACCATGGCCACACCCACCCAGTCGGTCATTAGGGCAGAGAACCGGCTGTTAAATTATTTGAATCCCACCACTGGTCATAAGTCATTTTTTTCAATGTAACTTTGTAACTTCAAATGGTCACTAAACGAATGGTTGTAAGTTGAGGACTACCTTTCTCTCCCCTTGTATTGAATGAAAGTATGGAAAGCCAGGGAGGCTGTAAACCACTGAAAAGCAGGCTATCCATCTACAGAGCCTGGTCACATCATCGCTAAAAGAGCACAGGAATATCTGAGTAGCCACCTGTTAGATTCTCTAAAGTTCTCTTTTCTTTTGATAGCCATTTGGAAAACAATTTTCTTTCGTCAAATTGAATGAGAATGGAGAAGGAGGAAAAGTATAAAAAAAAAGGGAAGGGGAAGGAGAAGGAAGGAAGGGAACAGGAGAAGGAGAAAGAAGGAAGGCTCAGGTGGCTCAGTGGCTAAGACACTGAGCTTGTCGATCAGAAAGGTCGGCAGTTCGGCGGTTCAAATCCCTAGTACAGGTCTCCTGTGTGACCAGGAGGTTGGACTAAATGACCTCCAAGGTCCCTTCCAAAAAGAGCCTTGGTGGCGCAGCAGACTAAACCACTGTTAAATAACACCAGCTGCCTGCAATTACTGCAAGTTCAAATCTCACCGGGCTCAAGGTTGACTCAGCCTTCCATCCTTTCGAGGTAGGTAAAATGAGGACCTGGATTGTGGGGGCAATAAGCTGACTTTGTATAAAAAAGAACAACGCTGGGGGGGGGGCGAAAGCCCTACTAAGCAGGTATATATAAAAGTATGAAGGCTTAATGCATTGTAAGCTGCCCTGAGTCTCCGGAAAAGGGTGGCATATAAATCGAACCAATAATAATAATATTAACTCTGTTACTGTTAAGGGGGAAGAAGGAGGAGAAAGAAGAGAAGGCGAAGGCAGAGAAGAAAGAAGATGAAAAAGAAGAGAAGAAAAGAAGAAGGCTGGTCATAAAGTGAGGAAAAGGGAAAAAAGAAGGGAAAGAGAGGGAGAAAGAAGGAAGAAGCGGAGAAAGAGATAGAAGAGGAGGAGGAGGAAGAGGAAGAAGAGGAGAAATAAGTGTGTGCCATTAGTTCCAACAATGCCTTGGTTGCCTTTAAAGTCTGAAGCTACAACAGGAAAAAAATGCCCCAGGCAAAAAAAAAAAAAATCAGATCCAGAGGATGGATTTTCAACACATGGGAGTATCTTTTACAATGAAGGTAACAACCACAAAAACATTGATGGTATAAGACACCCGTCTACTACAGGATGCTATTACTCATTTCCTAGTCAGGACACTTGTTTGCCTGCCTCCGATTCTCCATCACACTTCAGTTGCCACTGCTTGTATTTTATGACAACATCACATCTTTTCTTCCTCACCCTCACCCACTCCGCTTGCAATCTCCCTCTCTTTCTCTCCCTCTTGGGACATAAATCTGCTGTCTTTGTCTCTGCTGCTGAAATCACTTGATACGAACAATAAGGTGGAAACAAGAACTCTGTCTTGTAAAGGATTTACAACCTGATTGGATCTGATGTCCTCGGGAGAAAGCCGGCTCAGGGCCGACTCCATTCCGGGCAACTGGAATGCGCTTAGCCTGGGGCAACAGCACCTGCCCTCTGGAATGACACCGCCTGAGATTAGTGTGGCTTCCATCTTTGTGATGTTTGATCAATTGTTTAAAAGCCTTGTTTTTCTGCTAGGCCAGAGGTGGGGACCTATGGCCCCTTTATGACTTGTGGACTTCAACTCCCAGAATCACCTGTGCTGGCTCGGGAATTCTGGGAATTGAAGTCCACAAATCATAAAGGGCTTATATACACTGCTCAAAAAAAATAAAGGGACCACAAGCAGAAGACATCCGAGATCTGAATGAATGAAATAGCCTTATTAAATACTTTGTTCGTTACATACAGTAGTTTTGTGTTCCCTTTAGTTGTCTGAGCAGTGTATAAACTACTGTATGTAAAGAACAAAGTGTTTAATAAGGCTATTTCATTCATTCAGATCTCGGATGTCTTCTGCTTGTGGTCCCTTTATTTTTTTGAGCAGCATAGTTCCCCACCTCTGGCTAGCTAGGCCTTGGGCTAAAATGGTCGTGCAGCTCCCTTGAGTAATTTTGCCTTTTGACGTGGAAGTATTGAACACCAGGTCAGTGAGGATCTCTTTTTATTCCGATTTTTTTTTCCTTCTTTTTATTGGTAAGCTGCCCAGAGTTATTAAGAAGCTGGGCAGCCTTGAAATTGGATAAATTCAATGAATAAAAAATGAACCAATATTTGGCCTTGCAGAAGTGAAAGTCCTTTTTCTCTTAAGGAATTCCATTTTTTTTTCACATGGCAAATCTGGTTTAAGTCAGATTTGAGAACCAAGGCGAAGTCCATGGGGGAAGCCAGATTTGTTTAACGACCGTGTTACTAACTTAAGAACTGCAGTGATTCCCTTAACAACGGTGGCAAGAAAGGTCGTTGGCAAAACTCACTTAATAACTGTCTCCCTTAGCAACAGAAATTTTGGGCTCAATTGTGGTCGTAAGTTGAGGACTACCTGGATAGTGCTTTTACTACAGAAGCAGATGTCCCCAGTGCCACACCAAAGAAAAACAGACAGAGAGATGGCAATTCTGTGTTGTGTTAATCAAGCAATTATCATTTTATTTATTTATTTATTTGTTTGTTTGTTTGTTTGTTTATTATATTTCTATACCGCCTTTCTCCCGTAGGACTCAAGGCGGTGTACAGTCAAGAAAAATATAGACACACAAACATCATAAAATTTTCATCATCATTCTCCAGATGGGAAATAAAGGTAGCATCATTTGTTGCATTGTTGTTGTTGTTGTGGCAGTTTTGTCCTTCTCCTTCCCTTCGCTCCTTTAGGCCATGGATTTTGCTGGTAAGTTCTGAAGAGGGAGAATCTGTCTCTTTGCTGTTGAAAAATGTCCTGCCCGCCGATGATGAGATACGACTTAAACAAAGGAAGGAATTAGCAACACCTCCTGGATCAGAATCTCATTTTATTATAAGTTATAGGAGGGAGGGAGAGAACTTCCTGGCCATTAATTAAAATTAGAAGCAGATACTTCTGCTGGATGGAAAGAATGAGCCCAAACCACCCCTCTTCCTCTCATCTTCCACTCCCCCATAGATAGGTCTCCATCTATGATTGTCAAGTTTTTAAACGTGAGGTATGTACAATATATCATACAAAGGCAGCATCTTCCCCACAAGCAATTAAGTATTCTCCCCCCTTCTCTCTTTCCATGCTTCTTCTGGCCACCCCCTTGTTCCCCCTTTTCTTCTCCCCCGTCAAGATTAATTGCTATTCCCGGCAAGTCCCAATTGCTAATGAATCCAGTGGCTGAAGAAGGATTTGCATTCATGCCTTAATGATTCGCTTTGCAGCTGGGGCTTGGGGCCTTCCTTCCAATGGAGATGCCTCGTCTTTCTCCTCCGTACCCGGTCCTTTTTCCTACCTCTAATAGGGGAAAAGGCCAACCTGGTCCAGAAACTGGAAGGGGGAAGCTGAAACAGCAGCGCCTTTGTAAGAACAAAATTCCCTGCCTAGAATTGGGTAGGAAATTCCAAATGAAAGAGTCATTGCAAATATTGGCTCATAGCTTTTTCAAACAGTTGAGTGGCTGAAGAATTCTGGAAAGGCCTGCATTTTCTCTTAAACCTAGAAATATAGGTTGACTTCCCATAATTCAGAAGATTTTTACAATGCCTTTCAATTACAGGTACATGTAGTCCTCGACTTACGACAGTTCGTTGTTTAGTGACCGTTCAAAGTTACAACGGCTACTGAAAAAAGTGACTTATGACCATTTTTCACACTTACAATCGTTGAGGCATTCCCATAGTCACATGATCAAAATTCAGATGCTTGGCAACTGACTCAAATCTATGACGGTTACAGTGTCCTGGGGTCATGCGATCACCTTTTGTGAACAAGCAAAGACAACGGCGTAGCCAGATTCCTTTAACAACCATGTTGCTAAGGTAACAATTGCAAGGATTCACTTAACAACTGTGACAAGAAGGTCATCATCTTTCCCCTTTAAAATGTAAATTTTAATTTGTTTTTAAAATTATTGGGTGTTTTAAATTTGTCTCGGCCAAATTGTTTAATTTGGTTTTATTCTGTTTTTAAATTTTGTATTTATGTGTTTTATTCTATGGCTGTTCACCGCCCTGAGTCCTTCAGGAGTAGGGCGGTATATAAATCCAATAAATGTAAATGTAAATGAAATGTAATGTCATAAAATGGGGCAAAACTCACTTAACAAACGTCTCTCTTAGCAACAGAAATTTGGGCTCAATTGTGGTTGTAAGTCAACGTCTACCTGTAGTCCTCAGCTTACAATCATTCACTTAGTACTCTTCCAAAAGGCAATTGAAGTCTCTCGATTTTTTCCTTGAAAACATTTTGGTTCCCATCCAAGAAGCTTCTTCAGATCTTCAGTCACAACTGTTTTGGATGTGGAGTGAAACAGTAAAATTTGTTACTACCGATTCTGTGGGTGTGGCTTGGTGGTGGTGGGGTAATATGACTGAGTGGGCGTGGCCAACTTTTATTTTTTAACTTTTAAAACCATTTTTTCTACAACCTCTTCAGCTGAAGAGGTTGTAAAAAAAAATGCTTTTAAAGCCTCTGACCATCCCAGCTGACTTGCCTGATCGGCAGAGGCTTTTTTTCCTTTTAAAAACATTTTTTCTATAACCTCTTTTTTTTTTTTACTTTTAAAAGCATTTTTTCGGCCAAAGAAGTTGTAGAAAAAAATGCTTTTAAAAATAATAAAAAAGCCTCTGATGATTGCGCGGCTCAGCTGGGCAATGGGGGGGGGCAGGGATTTTTGCTACCAGTTCTCCGAACTACCCATCTCCATTGCTACCGGATTGGGCGATCCGGTCTGAACCAGGAGCATTTCACCCCTGGAGTGAAACATGTTCAAGGAAAAAAACCCAAGAAAATCCAGCTGCCTTTTGGAAAAGCACCTTTGGGATGCCTGTGACCTGGATGATTGAGAATCTCTACAGACATTAATTTAGTAACCTTTCAATATGACAGTCGCACTGAAAAAATTGTCTTGTGATCAGTCCTTGCACTTATAATCATTGCAGCATCTCCACAGTCACGTGTACAAAATTTGGGTGCTTGGCAACCAGCATGTATTTATGACAGTTAAAGGGATCATGTGATCGTCATTTGTGACCTTCCCAGCCGGCTTCCGACAGGTAAATTCAATGAAGGAAGCCGGATTCGCATAACATCTGTGTGATCTACTTAACAACTACTTCATGATTCACTTAACAGCTGTGGCAAAAAAGGTCATAAAATCAGATACGACTCACTTAACAATCACCTTGCTTAGCAATAGAAATAGAAAGAAACAGAAAAATTGAGTTGAAATAGGACTGCAAAAAAATGATATTGATATATATGTGTGTAGTGTATACATGGTGTAGTATTTCGCTTTTAAATGTTTAATAAAGTTTGTTTTTTTTAAAAAAAAAAGGACTGCAAAAAAGAATATTCCCGAAAAAAAATCCACCAGTGCAGTGTTTCTCAATCTTAGCCACTCTAAGATGTTTAGACTTCAACTCCCGGAATTCCCCAGCCAACATGGCTGTCTAGGGAATTCTGGGAATTGAAGTCCACATATCTTAAGAGTGGCTAAGGTTGAAACCGTATTCCAATGCATTCCTGAAGAACAGGTGTAGAAAGTTAGCGCCCACCCCTCTTCTAGAAGAATGAAATACTTTGAGAAATATTAAAAAGGCAGAATATTATATTTCCCTGGATGAGAAATGGAGAAACATGTTTTTTTAAGAGGGAGAAAGCAACCCCCACCTTTTCTTAATAGCCCACAGATGTCAGCACTTAAGAAATGAAGAGAGAGAGATAGCTCTATTCATAAGCAAATACCCCAGTGGTGAAATCCAAATTTTTTTACTACCAGTTCTGTGGGCGTGGCTTGGTGGGTGTGGTGTGGCTTAGTGGCCATGGCTTGGTGGGCATGGCAGGGGAAGGATACTGCAACATCTCCATTCCCACCCCACTCTGGAGCCAGCCAGCCAGAGGTGGCATTTGCCGGTTCTCCAAACTACTCAACATTTCCGCTACCGGTTCTCCAGAACCTGTCAGAACGTGCTGGATTTCACACCTGAAATACCATCACCCAAGATCCAACACAGGAAAAAGCCATTAAGCTACAATAGGAATTATTGCATCACCCTCAAAAACCTCAACCAAATGTAGCTCTGACAAACACCTAGGATTTGTACTTTGCCTATAGAGCCAGCTATGACCCCTACATAATCCCTACATGGCCCCATGGGAATCTGACAACAACCAATAGAATACATGTTCTTGCACAGGAACAGGAAGCTCAAGTGCAAAGTCCAAGAGAAGGTATAACAACCCCCACTCTCAACTCCATGTGGTCAGCTGCCCAGAAACTATGTGCTTCTGCTTCATCATTAAACCATCTTTCCAATCAGCCTCCATGTTTCCAGTGTCTCCTCCCAGCTTGGAACTGAACCTGATGTTTCTTCCCACACAAGCAATGCAGCAGAAACTTGGAATTTTGCTGACTCCTCCATTCTATGTCCCTCTCCCTCCCAGTCACATGACCCAAAGTAGCCATGTTCTGCCTGGTGGTATCCCTGGCTTAAATTGGTAGCTTAAAGATGGTTCATCAAAAAAAAAAATCCTCAATTCTCAGAGGCAGGTCAAAAAGAGGCCAGCTCAGACACCTGCCGAGAAGCCACGGGATACTCCGTAGGAGGTGGAATTAGCGTTCATCCCAAAGAAAGCCAGTTCCTCAGGAAGAGTTTGATCACTCAAGACTGAGCCACCAGCAAATCCAATTTTGCGAATTCAATTGACATTTTGTATAATTCCACTCCACCAAATTATTCCAACAAAATGCCAGCTGAATCATAAACGGCTGGGATTCCCAGAACAGAAAGTTTATATTGGGGATGCAAATATTGCTCTGTTTCTCACCATTTGCAATCAGATCTCTATGGGGTTCTCTTTGTGTGTGTGTGTGTGTGAGAGAGAGAGAGATTAGTGGCAGGACTTCCCAGGAGACATAACCAAATACGTTGGGGCTGAAGCATTACCCCCAGTGCAGATGTTTTAGTGCTGACATTTTGTTAGTGGCAAACTGCTATGGAACATTTGAGCCGGGAATCAAAATGTCAAACAGAGCAGATTTTTCTTACTCCCAAAGCTGAAATATTTCAGGTGAGGGGTCTTTCAAGAGATTTCTTGACTATTAAGTTATAATAAGGCATTTATTTCTGAGCATGGATTAAAATCTTCCCTTTCCTTTAGAGAACTGGTTTTATTTATTTATTTTTATTTTGAAAAACCTTTATTAACACTTAAAATCCAAAAATACAAGTTAAAATACCTCTATAACAAAAATACATCCGTAATAATTATACAATTCAACTTCTTTCTGACAGTACTTAATTCTTACACTTTCTTCATCTATTCCCACATGTTCCTACTTAATCGACATATTTAATCACATTTTATATCTTATTTTGTTCTATACGTTCCTTACTTTTCATTTCTATCCATTGATACCAATTATCCCAAGTTAAGTAATATTCCGAGTCTTCCTTATTGTTTAATTCTAAAGTAAGTTTGTCCATTTCTGCACTTTCGAAAATTTTCTGGATTATTGCACAGTCTGTTGGAATAGTGGACATTTTCCACGCTTGTGCAAGTACGATTCTAGCTGCTGTAGTTATATGAATAATTAAATATTTTATCCTTTTAGGATAATTTTCTTTAATAATCCTCAGAAGAAACAGTTCAGGTTTAAATTCTATTTTATAGTGTGTAATTTCTTTTAGCCAGTTTTGTATTTTAATCCAGAATTTTTTAACTTCTGGGCAAAGCCACCATACATGGAAGTAGGTGCCTTGTAGAGAACTGGTTTTAGAGACTGTAACTATCCAAACCTTAGGATCCCTGGCTTTCCTCTGTCTGCCTGTCAGCCTTGCGAGGTAATCCAGACAAAGAAGCATCTATCTTTACAGGTACTGCTTGATTCACGACCACAATGGAACCCAAAATTTATGTTGCAAGTGAGACATTTGTGGAATGAAGTTTGCCTCATTTTATGACCTTTCTTGCCACACTTCTCACTGCAGTTGTTAAGTTAATACGACGGTTGTTAAGTGAATCTGACTTCCGCACTGACATTGTTTATCATAAGGTCACAAAAGTGACCTTCATAAATATGAACTAGTTGCCAAATGTCCGAATTCTGATCACATGACCATGGGGATACTGCAACGGTCGTAAGTGTGAAAAATGGTCATAAGTCACCATAACCAGTGGAACAACTTGCCTCCAGAAATTGTGGGTGCTCCATCACTGGAGGTTTTTAAGAAGAGATTGGATAATCATTTGTCTGAAATGGTATACGGTTTCCTGCCTAAGCAGGGGGTTGGACTAGAAGACCTCCAAGGTCCCTTCCAACTCTGTTATTCTATTCCCGTGATGGTGAACCTATGGCACGCGTGCCACAGGTGGCACGCGGAGCCATATTAGTAGGCACGCCAGCTCAGCTCTGGGGCACATGTGCGCGCCGGACAGCTGATTTTCGGGCCTTCTGGGCCCACCAGAAGTAGGGAAACAGGCTGTTTCCTGCCTCTGGAGGGCCTGGTGGGGGGTGGGGAAGGCCCGTTTTTCTTTCTTACCTGGCTCCAGATCCTTTCTATGGATCTGGGAAGGGCGAAAACAGCCTTTCCCACTCCCTCGGAGGCCCTATGGAGGCTGAAAGGGCCCATTTCCCGACTCCCGGTGGGACAGGAAGTGACGTTTTTTCCTGTCCCCAGCCTCCAGAGACTCCTAAAGAGGCTCCTACAGACTCCTAGAGAGGCTCCTACAGACTCCTAGAGAGGTTCTGGAGGCTGGGGACAGCAAAAAACATCACTTCCTGTCCCACCGAGAGTTGGGAAATGGGCCCTTTCAGCCTCCGTAGGGCCTCCGAGGGAGTGGGAAAGGCTGTTTTCGACCTTCCCAGATGCATAGAAAGGATCTGGAATCAGGTAAGAAAGAAAAATGGGCCTACCAGGCCATCATGTGCCAGGAGCGGGGGTGGGTGGGGTTGGGCACGTGCATGCACGACCCTCCCCCCGCCCCCCCCTCTCCTGGCACGCGATGGCAAAAAGGTTAGCCATCATTGTTCTATTCTATTCTATTCTATTCTATTCTATTCTATTCTATTCTATTCTATTGTCAAGGACTACCTGTATTATAAAATTACATTAGCAGAATCTTGCAAGACTGAAACTATATCTCCATTTCTTTCTTTTGCTCTCTGGAAATTTGAGAGGGTCCTTTCCCACATTCCCCATTCTTCCTGGGAGGCGAAAGTACCTTTTGTGTGATGGTTGTCTAGGCTGTGTCTCTTTCTTCTGCTTCCCAAGGTCATTTGCACAGTCCACAGCCACTGATGATGATGTTATTACTCCTCCTACTTCTGCTAGGAAGGAAATAAACGAGAAAAGAAAACTAGTTGGATGACTTTGCATCAGGGAGATACATAGGGGAGAATACAGATAGTCCTTGACTTACAACAGTTCATTTAGTGACCGAAGTTACAACAGCACTGGAAAAAATGACCTAGGACCATTTTTTACACCTAATGACCATTGCAGCATCCTCATGGTCACATGATCAGAATTCAGACGCTTGACAACTGGTTCATATTTATGACGATTGCAGTGTCCTGGGGTCATGTGATCACCTTTTGTGACCTTCTGACAAGCAAAGTCAAGCAAAGCAAATGGGGAAGCCAGATTTACCTTACGGTTGGGTTACTAACTTAACAAGTACTTAAAAACTGAGGAAAGAAACATCGTAAAATGGTGCAAAATTCACTTAACAAATGTCTCACTTAGCAACATAAATTGTTGGACTCAATTGTGGTCATAAATCGAGGACTACCTGCATGTGTTCCTTGTGTATGCATATGTGAGTACTCTGGAGGTCCAAGTATTTGCTGGATACAGGTAGTCCTTGACTTTACGACCACAACTGAGCCCAAAATTTCTAAGTTGCTAAGTGAGACAGTTAAGTCAATTTTTCCCCATTTTGCGATCTTTCTTGCCACCGTTGTTAAGTTAGTAACATGGTTGTTAAGTGAACTTGGCTTCCTCATTGACTTTGCTTGTCAGAAAAGTCTCCAAAACTGGTCACATGACCCCACAAACACCATAAATATGAATTAGTCGCCAGGCGTCTAAATTTTGATCACGTGACCATGGGGAATGCTGCAACGGTTGCAAGTGTGAAAAACGGTCGTAAGTCGCTTTGTTCAGTGCCTCTGTAACTTTGAACAGTCGCTGAACGAACTGTTGTAAGTCGGGGACTACCTGTATTTTCTGAATACCGAGCAAGAAGGCTTAGTTAAAGTCCTACTTAACTCCCCCCCCCAACCCTCGGAGTTCATTTTGTGAGCAATGTTTATCTTCTAGTTTCCCCCCGCCCCCCCAAGGGATAAAATGATGGAAGATGCCCCACTAAAGTCACTGGGGAGCTCTCAAAATGTATAGAAGTTGTTTATTTATTATTATGTTTCCAGGCTGCCCACTTGAGGCAATCGACTTGCCAAGCACCTCTTGGAAGGAAGTTCAGATATGGCGGCCCTTGGGCCTGGGGAGGAATCCATTTATCTCTTCACGCTTTCTCGCTCTTCTCTGGCAAACCCAGAAAACGCAAGATGGCTGCGAAAGATCCAGACGGCAACCACACACGCACATATGCTAAGAAACTAATCTCCTCGTAGCCATTTGTCTTCATGAACGAAAGGACCAGACGTGAGTTATTGTCTTTTCCGGCTCTCAAACGGTGAGAAATGTCACAGCGCCCACCAGACATCATTGCTTATAGATGGGGATATAATGAGTGTCTCCTCAGTACACACGCACATGCCTGCATACACACACACACACACACACACACACGTCTTCTTGGTTTGATGGAAGGAGACCCTGACAAAGGGGAGGAAGGGGGGAACAACTAAGATTGGAATGCTGAAATTTTGCAGAAAGAGGCAGTAGGATTAAAAAAAAACAAACCATCATTTTCTCCGCACCTGCTGAGGTACCTGCCTGGTGTAAAGGTAGCCCTCGACTTACAACCGGTTGTTTAGCGACCGTTCAAACCAGGGGTGAAATGCTCCCGGTTCGGACTGGATCGTCCGATCCGGTAGCAATGGCGGCAGGTGGTTCGGAGAACCGGTAGCAAAAATCACTGCGCCCCACCCCCATGCCCGGCTGAGCTGCGCAATCATCAGAGGCTTTTTATTTTATTTTTAAAAGCATTTTTTCTACAACCTCTTCCGACGAAAAAATGCTTTTAAAAGTAAAAAAAAAAGCCTCTGCCGATCAGGCAAGTCAGCTGGGATCGTCAGAGGGTTTTAAAAGCATTTTTTAACAACGTCTTTGGCTAAAGAGGTTGTAGAAAAGATGGTTTTAAAAGTTAAAAAAAAAAATGGCCACGCCCACTCAGTCATATTACCCTCCCCCACCACCAAGCCACGCCCACAGAACCGGTAGTAACAAATTTTACATTTCACCACTGGTATATTTGCCTTCATTCATAAGGAATATCTGTATTTATCCAATGTGAAGGCATCCTCCTTGCTCACTTGCTTTGGCTTTCACTCAAGCAGGGAATTTGCCAATCCAATTCTATCCTGAAGTTGATCAGGAATTTTGGATGAATGCCACCGAAGCCTGGTAATCTACCACCTTTCAGACTACCATTGGCAGTATCAATTTCCTTTATAGAGAAGGGAACATGAGTACTCAGAAAGCGTTGGACGTGACCGTGGAAAAGCTGAAAGAGCTTTCTTGATGAGAGTGGAGTGTCCTTTCACCCTAGGAGCTTTCGAGAGAGATGTAACTCCAGAGGCTATTTAGAATTTAGAATAGAAGAGTTGGAAGGGACCTTGGAGGTCTTCTAGTCCAACCCCCTGCTTAGGCAGGAAACCCTACACTACTTCAGACAAATGGTTATCCAACCTCTTCTTAAAAATTTCCAGTGTTGGAGCATTCACAGCTTCTGGAGGCAAGTTGTTCCACTGGTTAATTGTTCTAAATGTCAGGAAATTTCTCCTTAGTTCTAGGTTGCTTCTCTCCTTGATTAGTTTCCACCCATTCCTTCTTGTTCTGCCCTCAGGTGCTTTGGAGAATAGCTTGACTCCCTCTTCTTTGTGGCAGGAGTTACATTGGGTATTTGTTGTTGTCCTTGTCTAACTCCACCCAGTTTCCTTAATAGGCTCCAAACTTTCCTGCTGGGTTTGCTGAAATTTGGTATTGTTCTCATGTCTTCCGTCAAGTTGCATCCAAGCTGTGTAAGAGATCGTCGGCGATCTCCGGATCACCGCTCTGTAGGAAAGTCGCCAAGATGTAAAAAAAGATGTCGAAACTCTAGAAAGCATAAAGAGAAGAGCAACAAACTTGATTAGGGGATGGAGGCTAAAACATATTTATTTATTTATTTATTTATTTATTTATTTATTTATTGGTTCAATTTATATGCCGCCCTTCTCCGGAGACTCAGGGCGGCTTACAATGCGTTAAGCAATAGCCTTCATACTTTTGTATATACCTGCTTAGCAGGGCTTTGAAGAACAGTTGCTGGGATTGAAGTTTAGTGAAAAGGATTAGGGATGATAGGATAACAGTGGTTCAATATTTGAGGGGCTGCCACAAAGATGAGGGGGTCAAATTATTTTCCAAAGCACCTGCCAAAATATATTTTAAAAAAAGATCCTGAGAGTCTAGAAAAATGCAGAAAAGAGCAAGAAAGATGAGTAGGGGGCTAGAGCTAAAACATATGGAGAATGGTTGCAGGAACTGGGTATGTCTATAATGAAAAGAGGGACTAGTGGGGACATGATAGCATTCTTCCAGTATTTGAGGAGCTGCAACAAGGAAGAGGAGGACAACCTATTCTCCAAAGCAATTTAAGGATGAAAAGGAGATGCTGGTTGCTGAAGGGTAACCTGTAGATCTTCCCATTGCTGAACCAGGCCACCTGGGAGCAGGGACAAGATTGGGGGTACAAAGAATGAGAATGAAGAAGATGGGGTCAATCTATTCTCCAAAGCACCAAAGATAGGACAAGAAGCAATGGGTGGAAACAAATGAAGGAGAGAACCAACCTAGAACTAAGGAGTTAGAACAATTAATCAGTGGAACGACTTGCCTCCAGAAGTTGTGGGTGCTCCCCCACCAGAGGTTTTAAAGAAGAGACTGGACTGCCACCACTTTGAAATGGTATAGGGTTTCCTGCTTGAGCAGGGGGTTGGACTAGAAGACCTCCAAGGTCCCTTCCACTTCTGTTATTCTGACTTGTAGAGTCCTTCAGTCTCTTCATTCTCTCCTGGGAATGTACTTCGTTTCTAAATCCTCCAGGCCTATGTCGATGGTTGCCTTCACGAGTCTCTGATAGTATTGACTACTTGGTGGAATCTATTCCATATATGTCACTCATGCCCTGGTTACTTCCCGCTTGGATTACTGCAATTCCCTCTACATGGGCCTGCCCCTGAGATGCACCCGGAGACTCCAGCTGATCCAGAATGCAGCCGCATGGGTTGTTACAGGAGGCCCTCGTTACTCCCATATAACACCCCTCCTGCGTGAGTGATCTGTTCCCGTCCACACACACACACACAAACACAGCCAGCCGAGGGTTAAGGAAGCACTTGGAACACACCCAGGTCTTTATCTCCAACTTGGCAGCGATATACACACCGTCTGCCAAGTGCTTTTATTTCCACAGAAAACAGAAAGATAATATACTCAGCGTACAAGAGTCCAACAGAATTAATATTCCTCTCAGCAGTTCCGGACGAGGCTTTAGTGACTATCCAAGGTTTATTTTTGTTCGTCACAGGGATCACTGGCCACCACCCTCTATTATATAGTCTCTGGGGTGTGGTCCAGTGACTCAGTTCTAATCCCTAGCATGCCTCCTGAGCTGCTGCAATCGTTTATCACGCCTTCGGAGGCGTGTGTCCAGGAATGATGTCTCTCCTTCACTCTCATCTGAGACACCTGTCTCCCTGCTAATCTCCTCTCCCTCGGCCGGCACCTGAGACAGTGCCAGAGGGGAGGGGCCTGGAGAGGGAGGCCTGGCTGACTCCTCTTCCTCATGCTCGGAGCTTTCTTCCTCCGATGGGACAGGCTCAGAGGGCGGGGCCACAACAGTGAGCTGCACTGGTTATCAGTGGTTCTCTGGGTCCGCTTCAAGGTGCTAGTTCTCACCTATAAGGCCCTACATGACTTAGGTCCGAGATATTTGCAGGACCTTCTCCTGCCTGCCTCTCACCGTCCTGTTCGCTCACATAGGGCCGCTCTCCTCAGGGTTCTGACGGCGAGCCAATGTCGTCTTGCTGTGCCCAGGGGTAGGGCGTTCTCTGTGGGTGCTCCCACCCTCTGAAATGAATTACCTACCGAACTCCAGACGGCTCCTGATCTCCATTCCTTCCATCGGGACCTGAAGACTTGGCTATTCAAACAATTAGGCTGACTCTGATTCCGGGTTTTATTATTTACTATTAATTAGTTATTTGGTTTAAAATGGGATTTTATTGTACTTGTTTCTTAATTTGTGTTCGCCGCCCCGAGTCCTTCGGGAGAATGGCGGCATATAAATACATGTAATAAATAAATAAATAAATATGATTTGCCATGCACTAAATAAATACATAAAGAAGCAGGGAAGTCAGGGCTGAAATTAGGAAATGAAGCTCAGCGAGGCAATGGACTGAGCAATGGTTCCAGCAGCCTTACCACCAGGTAAGAAGTGTGGAAGCCAGCTTTCCCTAAGCTTGGAAAAAAACAACTGCTGCGGGCATGCCTCAGTTGGGAAGCTAACAATGAATGCTGGGAATTGTAGTCCCAAGGGAATCTGCAGTCTTGAGGGAGGTCAACATCCAGGCATCTGGTAGATGGAAGACAGGGGTGAAATCCAGCAGGTCCTGACAGGTTCTGGAGAACCGGTAGCAGAAATTTTGAGCAGTTCAGAGAACTGGCAAATACTACTTCTGGCTGGCCCCAGAGTGGGATGGGAATGGAGATTTTGCAGTATCCTTTCCCTGGAGTGGGATGGGAATGGAGATTTTGCAGTATCCTTCCCCTGGCGTGGGGTGGGAATGGAGCAGGGGTGGGTTCTACTTACCTTTACTACTGGTTCGCAATGGGGCCGCACGCACGCGCTTTCTTCACTCGCGCATGGATACGCTCTTCTACGCAAGCGCAGAAGTTTCTGTGCATGCGCAGAAGCGTTTTGATGACATCAGGGTTGGTGGGCGGAGCCTCCCACCAGTTTTACTACCAGTTCTATAGAACCAGTGCGAATCGAGGGGCAACCCACCACTGGAATGGAGATTTTGCAGTATCCTTCCCCTGGAGTGGGGAGGGAATGGAGATTTTGCAGTATTCTTCCCCTGGAGTGGGGTGGGAATGGAGCTTTTGCAGTATCCGTTCCCTGCCATGCCCGCCAAGCCACACCCACAAAGCCACGCCCACAGAACTGGTAGTAAAAAAAATTGGATTTCACCACTGATGGAAGAGTATATTTATTTATTTATTTATTTATTTATTTATTTATTTATTTATTTATTTATTTATTTATTTATTTATTTATTTACTGGTTCAATTTATATGCCGCCCTTCTCCGGAGACTCAGGGCGGCTTACAATGTGTTAAGCAATAGCCTTCATACATATACAGGAGGGATCGGCAACTATGGCAACTTTACAACCTGCGGACTTCAACTCTCAGAATTCCTGAACCAACAAAAGACCATGTAACGGAAGCCCCACTCCTTTTTTTTAGGTGCACCCTTGATGCCCACAACAATAGGTAGTCCTTCACTCATGTGACATCACAATGCAAAGCTAAAAGCCACCTTGCTAGAAGCCATAACAATGCGATGCATGTCCTGGCATCATGATGTCAATAACATAAATTGAAGAAGTAAATAGAGGTCATCCTTGACTTACAACCATTTGTTTAGTGACCATTTGAAGTTACAACGGCACCGAAAAAAGTAACTTGTAAAAAGTTTTCACACTTAGGATCACTGCAGCGTCCCCAGGGTCACGTGATCAACATTTGGGGAACTGGGCAACTGGCATGTATTTGTGAGAGTTGTACTGTCCTGGGATTGTGTGTTCGCCATTTGTAACCTTCCCAGCCGACTTCTGATATGCAACGGGGAAGCCAGGTTTGCTTAAGGACTGCATCATTCACTTAACAACTGCAGTGATTCGCTTAACAACTGTGGGAGGAAAAGGTCATAAAATGAGGCAAAAACTCACTTAACAACTGTCTTGCTTAACAATGGAAATTTTAGGCTCTAGTGGTTGTAAGACGAGGAGTGCTTGTACCTCAAGGGAAAATGCATGTTTTGTGGGAGACTGCATCCTCGCTTTGCAATTTGACTACCTGTAATCAAATTGAATGAATTAATGAATGACAAACAAACAAAATCTTGGCAGCCGTCATCAGCATAACTGTTGTGTGACCCCAGTAATTGTGGCTTACTTTGTTGTGTGGCTGCAATGTGCAAAGCCAGGCATTGTATATTAAGGGTCCCCAGGGAGTTGGGCGGCATAGAAATGCGACAAATAAATAAATAAATAAAGGGTTTTGCTTTTTCTCAGCTTTATTAGAGGATCGCTGTAATGCCATCGCTTTCTGAAAAGATCAATCATTTCAGTGATCTGCATCCTAACTGGAGCAACACTCTTTAAAATCCTGTGTGCTGACACTGATTGTACCTTGCTCAATAGTAGTAACTGTGAGAGGGATCTTGGAGTCTCAGTGGACAATCACTTAAATATGAGCCAGCAGTGTGCTGCAGCTGCCAAAAAAAAAAAAAAAAGAAAGCCAACATAATTCTAGTCTGCATAAACAGAGGGATAGAATCAAGATTACGTGAAGTGTTAATACCACTTTATAATGTCTTGGTAAGGCCACACTTGGAATTTTGCATTCAGTTTTGGTCACCATGAATGTAAAAAAGATGTTGAGACTCTAGAAAGAATGAAGAGAAGAGCAACAAAGATAATTAGGGGACTTGAGGTTAAAAGATATAAATAACAGTTACTAGAACTGGGTATCTCTAGTTTAATGGAAAGGAGGACTAGGGGTGACATGATAGCAGTGTTCCAATATCTCAGGGGCCACCACAAAGAGACAGTCAAGCTATTCTCTAAAGCAGCTGAAAGCAGAACAAGAAGCAACAGATGGAAACTAATCAAGGAGAGAAGCAACTTAGAATTAAAAAGAAATTTCCTGACAGTTAGAACAATTAATCAGTGGAACAACTTGCCTCCAGAAGTTGTGAATGCTCCAACACTGGAAGTTTTTAAGAAGAGATTGGATAACCATTTGTCTGAAGTGGTATAGGGTTTTCTGCCTAAGCAGGGGGGTGGGAGTAGAAGACCTCCAAGATCCCTTCCAAGTCTGTTTATTCTATTTCTATTTTCTGAACATGCATTCTTTTTCATTCCACGTTTCTGCCCCTTTAAACATTCCACATTCTGCAGTATTTCAACAGCTAATGATCAGCTTTAAATAACGTGATAAGGTTTTAGCTAGATGATTGCATTTATTGTATTTTTAATATCGATGTTTGGGGTTTTTGCCGTTTACTAAATTTTGTACACACCCCTGAAGAAAATCAGAACATAGATCAATAAATATAGCCAAAATAGCATCTTCGGAAGTCATCCACATTGTTCTGAATGTACAGGAAAGTAGGAATTTATAGGTTGGTGGTTGTCTCTAGTGAATGTAATAATGGCAGGACCAGATATGAATTTTGGAGGAAACTGTGCAACTTTCTGAATCAAATGTGATCCAGGGGAAACATTATTCTGCTAGATAGCATCAAGAATGAATGTTTGGGAACAAGATGGGAGAGAACACACACAAAAAAATGACTGGGTCATTTGAAGACCCAGGGAGTAATAGCTATAAAGCTAGCCTACTTATAAAGCTAGCCTACAGCTAGTTATAAAGTTGTGATTGAAACCTCATGTTATTCATATGCATGTATAGAAAAGGAATACATATAAATTCAATACCATGAGAGTGTAGGATGAAAGATTGAAAGGATTAACAGAATAACAAAATAACACAGTTGGGAAAAAATTCTGGAGGATGATACGGAAATGGATCTTGGAAATAACAGGAGACACTATTGATTTAGAACCAAAAATATTTCTCCTGGGAATCTTGAAAACAGAATATGCAAAAAAGAAGAGGTACTTAACTACGCACATAATAACAGCTGCAAGAATCTCCTTCGCCCAGTATTGGAAAGAAAAAAAGTTACCACCTGAAGAACACGTAATCAGGAAAATATTGGAGTGCATCAAAATGAACAAACTTACACTAGAAATCAATGATAGAGAGGATACGGATTATTATAGTGTGTGGTATGAGTGGCTAGAGAAAAGAAAACAAAAGTGAAGCTCAAGAGAGCTTAAAAGTTTAATGCAATAATTAATTTATAATGGTTATATAGAAATGAGCAGTACTACCTGTAGTACCAACTGCAATTGAGTATAAATGTAAGAATATGTAAATTACATGTGAATAATATGGATATATGTCTACAAAGAATTATACCTTACTATGGGCAATACCCTTCAAATTAAGATAATGTAACGAGGTAATATTATGTAAATAACAAGTAAACAATATGTATATATGTATTAACACCATGGAACCGGAAATGTTGGAATTGTATTATAATACTTTCACAATAAATTTTTTTTAAAAAAAATAACAGAGTTGGAAGGGACCTTGGAGGTCTTCTAGTCCAACCCCCTGCACAAGCAGGAGGCCCTATAGCAGTGGTGGGTTGCTCCCTGTTCGGCCCGGTTCGGCCAAGTCGGTAGCGGTGATGTTATTACGTCACCGAACCAGTTCTCTTTCTTCGGGAGCTGGGCCCTCCCGCCTGCCCCTGCATTATTCTGACCTTATATTCCTTCTTTTTTCGCCCAGCTGAGAGGTGCGGCAGAGCGGATTGCCGCACCTCAGCTGGGCAGATTCGCAATGCGCTTGTGCAAAGCGCAAGTTTGGCACACGTGCGAGCAAAGTGAAGGAGAAGAGGCGATTGCGCATGAAGCGCGCGCACAAAGAGAACCAGTAGTAAAGCTGGTTAAAACCCACCCCTGCCGTATACCCATGATGGCAAACCTCTGGCACGCGTGCCACAGGTGGCACTCAGAGACCTCTCTGCGGGCACGCCAGCCGTCGCCCCAGCCCAGCTCCACCACACTTGCCTGCGGTCCTCCCACCAGCCAACTGGTCTTCAGGTCTCCGCCACGGATGCGTGGGGGAGGGGGCACATGCAAGGGGGTGCTCGCATTGCATTTTGGGGGAGGGTGCATATGCACGTACCCCTCATGCCCCATTTTGGGCCTGGAAGGCCTCCTGCACCAATCTGGAAGCTGAAAATTGTTGAGGGGGGTGGGGCACATGCACAGGGGGCACTCACATTGCATTTTGGGGGGTTCCGGCACACACATGTGCATTCGTGCGAGCGGACGCACACTTTGGGCACCGAAAGGTTAACTGCCTTATACCATTCTGGACAAATGGGGGTCCAATCTCTTCTCAAAAACCTCCAGTCTTGGAGCATCCAGAACTTCTGAAGGCAACCCATCCACTGGTTCATTGTTCTCATTGTCAGGAAATTTCTCCTTCATTCTAGGTTGCTTCTTTTTAGTGAAGGATTCAAAGAAGAGGTATAAAATGTGGAGCAGACCAGTTTTTGATAGTGTCAAGAATAAATTTGAGGGGGAAACAGACAAAGAAAAGAAAAGAAGTGAAAGGATGTCAGGAGAAAGTAGAAAAATATGCAGGAAGACAAAGTACCCATCTTGAATGAAAAATATTACAAGGTTGAGCCAAGTATTCTTAAGTTTAAAAGAGAGAGAGAAAATAAAGTTATGCTTTTGATGGAAATAAACAGATGTTCTAGAAATGGCTGAAAAGGACTAAACAAGAGGCCAGATGAATAGGATGAAAAATAACTGTGATCAAATTATTTGGGGTGAAACCCAAGGAACAATGCTGGGACTCTTTTAGTGATTTATATGGAAATGGTAGTCATTTGTTGAATGAAGAGTCGATTTTGAAACAAATGCTACCAGAATCCAAAAAAAAAAAGAATAAATGAAAAGGAAGACGCTGTGATTATGTTGAATAACGGTAAGGCTGTGGGTGTAGATGGTGTAATTATGGAAATGGTAAAGTATGAATGTGGTCTGCTTATGGAAGGATTGTGCAATGTTATTTATGCCTGACAATTAGAAATAAACCATTTTTGTTCGTTGGACAATGGAACATATACCAGTGATTTAAAACAATGAGTCCCTTTTAATAGTTTTAAACAATACAGCCAAAAGACAAACAGAGGTAGATGCAAGCATTTCGTATTGACTCATCAGTACCTGCGTTACAATAACACGGTTAAAATCAGCCACAAATGTAAGATAGAGCAAGACCATTAATTAAACCTATAATATATGCAGGAAATATACTAGTGAATGTAAACACTATGGGGGGGGGAGGTGGGAGGTAGGGTTAATACAATGGGGGTTAATACAATAGATCCATCCATGGAGGAGGGTTTTAAAGGAATTTAAGATGATAGCTTCAATCATGTGATCACTCTGCCCATTTTGGCATGCATCACAGAGACTATACATGTACAAAAGGAATGGGACTTTAATGATTTGTTCATTGCTGTCATCTTGGCTTTTTGGACCCCTGCTGTAGACAAGCCTAGTTGTGAAGTGTGCTTGGGACTGACTGACGAGAGGGGAGAATGAACCAAATTTGAAAGACTTCATGCAAATCGCAGGATACACAGTCTGGCTTTTATACTTTTTTTTTAGGAATGCCTGAATGTGGGAAAGAAAGTTCATTGTACGTTTGTGGGTTTTGAGAAAGCATGTGATGGAATGAAGAGGTTTGGGATGAATATGGAACTCAACGTTGCTTGCAGAATTTGAGAAAAAGCAGTGCAGATCGTCCTCAACTTATGAGCATCATTGAGCCCAAAATTTCTGTTGCGAAGTGAGATGCTTGTTAAGTGAGCTGGGCCCCATTTTATAACCTTCCTTGCCACATTTGTTAAGTGAATCACTGCAGATGTTAAGTTAGTAATACTGTGGCTAAATGAATCCGGCTTCCCCATTGACTTTGCTTGTCAGAAGGTCACAAAAGGGGGGTTTATCTGACACTATGACTGTCATAAATATGAGTCAGTTGCCAAGTGTCTGAATTTTGATCATGTGATCCTGGGGATGCCAAAATGGTCGTAAGTGTGAAAAATGGTCATAAGGCATTTTATGCAGTGCCATTGTAATGTTGAATGGTCACTAAAGGAACTGTTGTAAGCAGGGGTGAAATTCACTTACCTGTTTTACCGGTTTGCAAATGTGAGCGCACGCGTGCCTCCTCTGTGCATGCCCAGAGCACATGTGCAGAGGGTCAAAAATGGGCCGCCGGCACTACCGGTTTGCCTGAGCCAGATAGAACCGGCTGAATTTTATCTCTGGTTGTAAGTCTACCTGTATAGGATGAAAGTAACCACAGGGAATTCTGGGAGTTGAAGTCCACACCTGAAAAACTTGCTGGGGCTGAGAAACAATGCCTTAGGACAGGGTTGTCAAACTTGATTTCATTGAGGGCCACATCAGGGTTGTGTTTGATCTCGGGGGCCAGGGTGAGCGTTGCCAGTTTAACATCACTCGTGTTGGCGCCTGTGGTAGCCCGAGCGCTCTGCCAGCGAAAATGGGCTCCCGAGCTCCGTTTTCAGCTGTAACCAGAGGTGGGTTTCAGAAGGTTCTGACCAATTCTGGAGAACCGGTAGCAGAAATTTTGAGTAGTTCGGAGAACCGGTAGTAAAAATTCTGACTGGCCCCGCCCCCATTTATTCTCTGCCTCCCAAGTCCCAGCTGATCGGGAGGAAATGGGGATTTTGCAGTAACCTTTCCCTGGAGTGGGGTGGGAATGGAGATTTTACAGTATCCTTCCCCTGCCATGCCCACCAAGCCACACCCACCAAGCCAAGCCATGCCCACCAAGCCACACCCACAGAACTGGTAGCAAATTTTTTTGAAACCCACCACTGGCTGTAACGGCCTCCTGCAACCCTCTGCCAGTGAAAACAGAGCCCTCCCGAGCTCTGTTTTCACTGGCAGAGGGTTGCAGGAGGCCTTCGCAGCTGAAAACGGAGCTCGGGAGCCCATTTTCGCTGGCAGAGGCACCAGGGGCCTTCACTGTTTCCAGGGCAACCTCGTGGGCCAGATCTAAGCACCCCACAGGTCGGATCCGGCCCCCGGGCCTTGAGTTTGACACCCCTGCCTTAGAAAATGGTTCAACATTCAGCAGGGAGGAAGACAAAGCTGTGCAACGTGCTTTCAGTTGTTTAATGTATTTAGGGAACTTTGGTGGTAAAATTAGAGGCCTGTTAGTCGGACACAAATTTTTATATGCAGATGAGGCTCTGCAGCTGGCTGAGAACCAGAATGATTTGCAGCAAATGTTAGATAAATTCTATAATGTAATGAGAAGTGCAGATTGGAAAAATAATATATCAAAGGCGCATAGTTTGTGTTTGACAGGGAAATGGAGTGAACAATTGCTAGTTTGGTTTAAAAAAAAACTGGAGGAAGTAGATTAATTTGTGTACCTTGGAATGTTTACTAAAGACCGAAAATGGATGGAGAGATTTTAAGATGACCCAGAGCAGGTAGGAAGAGAGTGGAGAGTGTGTGGTCTGTTATTTCAACCAACTACAGATAGTCCTCGACTTACCACTATAATTGATCAAATATGACCAAAAGTTCTGTTGCTAAGCGAGACATTTGTTAAATGAGCTTTGTCCCATTTTATGACCTTACGATCTAGGATTTGCATTTCCCCTTTTGCCTATAGAACCAGCTATGACCCCTACATAACCCCTCCACGACCCCATAGAAATCTGACAACAGCCAATAGAATATCAAAGGACATGTTCTTACACAGGAACAGGAAGCTCAAATACAAAACCCAAAGAAGGGATAAAACCCAACCACTCTCAACTCCATTTTGGTCAGCTGCACCAGAACCACAAACCCTGGTGGTTCTGTTCACCAATAAATGGTCCTTCAGTCTCCAGCCTCCATTTTGTTTCCAGTGCCTTTCTCCTGGCTTGGATCTGGACCTGGATATTTCTTCCAACCGAGTCGTAACTTATGATGGTCGGAAAGTGACTTGGTCGTGTGATTATATGAGCTTTCTTGTGGCGGTTGTTAAGCGAACTCCACTGTCATATATGGGCCAGTTTTGCCGAAAACTGGAAGTTCTAGCATAACCAGTGTTGGGTTCCTCCCGGTTCGGTCCGGTTCGGCCGAGCCGGTAGCGGTGACGATATGACGTCACCGAACCGGTTCTCCCCCCCCGCCCTCCCACCCCCCCACCCCCCCACGTTATTCTTACCTTTTATTTGGTCCCACCCCCAATCTATTGCTGCCTCCTGAGTCCCAGCTGATGACTAGAGGGAAAAAAACTGTTTAAACTCTTGCCGCGGGGCTTCAAAGGACCGTCCTACAGCTAATCAGTGTTAAAAGCAAACAAATGAGTCAGGTCGTAAGTGCGAGGACTGGTCGTAAGTGTGAGGACATTCCAGAAATGACTCTGACCAGCTAGCCACGCCCACCTAGTCACATGACCTCCAAGCCACACCCACAAAATAAGCCACGCCCACAGAACGGGTAGTAAAAAAATTTAGAACCCACCCCTGAGCATAACGGTCATAAAATGCAGTCAGATGACTGTGGGGTGTTGCAAATGGCCGTTAATGTGGCCGAGCGCCCATAGTATGGTCACGTGACTGCAAAGAAGGCAACCGTGGGGACTTCAAATCTGGGTCATAAGTTCCCCCAGGTTGGTCTGGCGGAACTTAAAATGGTCATTAAATGATCTATCATACATGGAGGACTAGCAGTTCTTCGAAGAGCTAACAGCGAGGCCCAGTATGAAAGAATGAAGTTGAGATAGTTGGGTCCCATCAAAAAAACAACAAAAGAAGATCAAATTGCATAATTAAGACATGAAAAAGAAGGATGGGGTAGCGGGACGGGGAGAGTGAACAGGTTGTAATCCTGAAGAGGATGAATTGAAGTTTCAAGGATGTAAACCAGAATATAGGCCTGACAGAAACAAGGAATGGTTGGTAAACTAGACAAGAGGCAGAGTTCTATAAAAATGGTGTCAATTAAATTTAATTAGTTTTTTTTATGCTGTAGCTGATCTCATATCTGATTTCTTCGGCTTAATATATCTTACTCGTTGTAGGAGAAAAGCCATGTTAGTCTACGGTGCTTCAAAAAAACCCCTCAGGAATCTGATACCACCTTTGCCAACTAGCATATTTTATTAAAAGGCATTGGCTTTCGGAAGTTGCATAAAATAGCTTTCTGTGTTCTGATACCCCTAAACGAATAGCATAATTGGTACAGTAGATATTTACTTAAAGAAAGAGAAAGGTGAGTTTTCTGCTAGCGAGAGGCTTGTCTCAGACTGTCCTCTAATTTAAAAGATGGCAGGGAAAGACCCTTTTTGGCCTTAAACTTAGGATCAGGCGGTACAAGTAGTGCTCGATTTACGATCTTAATGGAGCCTGCCCATCATGATCATAAGTTGTGACGGTTGTAAAGCGTGTCACCCATGTGACCTCTCTGATTTTACGATCTTTTGTAAGGTGGTGATGCAGGACTGCAAATGGCCCTAAATGCAGGTCAGTTGCTGCCAAGCATCTGTAATGTGTTCATGTGATGATGGAGGGGCCGTCAGGCTTTGGAACCGGATTATTAGTACCCCTGAGGAGATCCGTTGTAACTTCGAATGGTCACTAAAGAAGCAGTCAGAAGTCAAGGACTTATACCGGGTTTAAACAAAATCCACTTTTCATAAAAGTGGATGTATTCAGACAAACATTAGGCTATCAGGTGTTGGTGACCACCTTTAGAGCGCTCCATGGCTTAGGGCCGGGATATTTACGGGAGCGCCTTCTGCCACCGAGAGCCTCCCACCGGCCAGTACGCTCCCACAGATAGGGGCTCCTCCGGGTGCTGTCAGCCAAACAATGCCGATTGGCAGCCCCCAGGGGGAGAGCTTTCTCTGTGGGAACACCTGCCCTCTGGAACGAGCTCCCTCCGGAGATACGGACGATTCCGGACTTACATACTTTCCGTCAGGCCCTCAAAACCTTTTTATTTCATCAAGTCGGGCTGGCCTAATCTCTCCAATTGTGTATTTTAATTTGGATTTTTAATGGGGGATTTTAACTGTCGGGCCAAATTGTTTAATTATTTTTAAATTGTTTTTAAATTTTGTATTTGATGTTTTTTTACTTCTGGCTGTTCACCGCCCTGAGTCCTTCGGGAGAAGGGCGGTATATAAATTTAAATATTAAATTAATTAATTAAATTATCAGATCAGACAACCACTAGATGGCAGCAAAGAGACAAAGAACATCTTGACATTCTACTGCCACCTAGTAGTCATCTGTATTTTTACAGCACAAATTTGTTGCCCTACACAGCATATTTGTTCTGGTTAACGAATGCTTCGATTGTAGAGGTTTACAACAGATGTTAAACTGTAAGCAGTCGGACTGAATTCACAAATAATCAACCATACATACATAATTCTAAACTAGACTAATACACATCAAACTTGTGCTATCTGCTTGACCCTTACCTAACCTGATTAATTGTGATATAAACAGTGTGTTTACCACGTTATTGGCCTGCTCAAAATTTTGTGCTTTGTCTTAAGATTTATTGTTCAATGAATTCAAATGAAGAGGGAGAAATAGATTTTAGGACAGGGGTCTCCAACCTTGGCAACTTTAAGACTTGTGGACTTCAACTCCTAGAAAGCCCCAGCCAGCAAAGCAGCAAAGCAGGCTTGGGAATTCTGGGAATTGAAGTCCACAAGTCTTCAAGTTGCCAAGGTTGGACACCCCTGCTTTAGGATGAGCAGATTGTCTGACATGATGCAAAACTACAAGTAGCATCTTTTGTGCCAAAGGGAAGATGCATTAAATCACATCACCAGGAAAGCAATTCCTTCTGGCTGTTTCCAAAAAGGAGGAGGGTTGACTTATGGGGCACATTCCCCAAATAAGTTTCTTTGTTTTTGATACCTGGAAGAATGAACATTATTTTAAAAACGGGGGAGGGGGGGAGTGTTACAAAACAGATCCGAGCAGACCTGCAGATCCAGGAAAATATATGCAATTTCTACAGGCTGTGATGGAATTGTGGGTGTGGGTGTATACTAAAGGTTTTGTGTATGTGTTTTGGAGAGGATTTTGTGCATTAACTGCTGCGCTCTTCCTTCATCTCCTCACCAGGTACTTTTAGTCCCTGAAACAACTCAGAGATCAGATCGGTTTTTGTAGCCTCTGGCTTCTCATCCTCAGCTTAGAAAAATCAAGAGAGGAAAAAAGGGGATGGGAGAGTGCCTTGGCAGGGGTGGGTTAGGTTTTTGTGTCCTCCCCCCTCTGTCTCTGTGTATGTGTGTGCGTGCGTGTATGTGTGAAGGCAGCCTGGAGAACAAAGAGTTTTCAGGCACATCCTGCAGCCTTTCCTTCAGATCTGGGAATCAGGTTCATTTTGTCTCCCTTTCCTGATGGATTTTGCTCTCTATCTCTCTCTTCTTCGGGAAAAATGAAAAGCTGCCTTGGAATTTAGCAATGTTTTGCAACCAATGAAATGTTGCAGGGTGGGGAGCGGGTGGGAAGTGAAGGGGGAAGGAAGGAGGGATGGACCGATGAACAAAGAGGTGGAAACATACAGCAAAGAGGTCCATACAGTAGTGTGCTCCTATGTTATCCTGAATGGAAATGGGGAAGGAAGGAAGGAAGGAAGGAAGGAGGGAGGGAGGGAGGGGGAAGGGAAGGGGAAGTAAAAGAAGGACTAAAAGAAAATTAATATTAGGAATATTGGGAGAAAGAAAGAAAGACGAGAAAAAAGAAAAAAGAAAGAGAGAAAAAAGAAAGAAAAAAGAAAAAAGAAAAAGAAAGAAAGAAAAAAGAAAGAGAAAAAAGAAAAAAGAAAAAGAAAGAAAGAAAAAACTTTATTTTGGTACATGATAACTGTAGCAAGATTACTGTATGCACAAAAATAGAAAGATTTGGCACTACCCACAATGGAGGAATGGTTGGTGAAGATGATGGAACTTGCTGAGATGGCTAAATTGACTTTTTTTGATCAGAGGAAAGACAATATTGTACCCATGTTTATTGCTGACTAAAATCCCCTTATGGATTTTTTTTTTTTGCGTGAAATAGAAAAAAAATGAAATTACGATTTATGGTTTTGATGATTAGACAGGATAGATTACAGAGAGATGTTGTAACCATGGAATAAAAGGTACATTTATAATTACACTTTTAACAGCTCTAAAGAAGATTGGAAGCTACTTCTTTGGATTTTTTTCCCCCTATCTTTTCTATCTTTTCTTTTCTTGCCCTCTTTTCTTGGCTTTCCCTTTGCTTTCTTTCTTTTACTATTCTTTTTCTTACATTACATTCGTTCCCGCTAGTTTTTAATCTTCCTTTTTAAACAACTCTAAATAAAAATGACACGTATTAAAGAAATAAAATCCCAGGGTCAGAGCTGTACTTCAAGTTGCCGCTTGCCAAACTGCCCTTTTTTTAAAAAAAAAAACCCCGACAGAAATCAGTCCATCAAGGAGGAACCCATCATGTTAACAGCATCTCCTTTCACATCATATCGAATTGACTCATGTTAAATCAAAGGTCATTTTTAGATCGTCCTCCCCCATGTGTGCCATTCCAACACCCGTCGCAGTTCACGGACCCCTAAATTTGCGCTAGTTTTGACTCCGCGTTCCATTTGCGATGGCCAGCGGGGACGATGGGAGATGTGGGCTGATGTTTCTGTGGGGTAGGGTGAGGAGGGGAAGCTAGGTTGTTAACAGCCCTTTTTCTTGGGTTCACCTGCTCCCTCCTTCCGCCCCCTTTTCTCTACTTCTCTATACCATTCAGGGGAGAATGTCTCATCGGCACACAACCTCACTCACCCCTGGCTGCATCAGCTTGCCCAGAGCCCAATAAATGCCAAGGGAGCACAATAACCGAGACTTTCAATGCCACAAAGGGGCAGGAAACAGATCCCAGCTTGATATGCAAAGGAGTTATAGAATAGGCTAGGAAGCCAAACCTCCCCTCTATAGGATACAGGACCCCCCCCTTCCCCCTCCCGCACATCCTATATGGAAATGAATTGGTGATGTCTCCCTTCCTAGAGATGCTGCCAAAGACGGGCAAAATGAATCCCTTTCTTTCTTCCTTCCTATCTACCCTCCCCACCCCTCCCCAGTTTTTTGGAGGACAAGACAAATTGAGACTTCTGTCCGTACGATGCTGTGTGAATGAGCCCATCTGTGTGCCCGGCAGTGGAAGGGAAGAGGGTAATAATAACCCCCATCTCCTCCCCTGCCTCTGTGCAATCCTGTATCAGGTCATCTTTTGCTCAGAGGGGGAGAGGGAGATCGTTTCTCCCTCTCCCGCCCCCCCCCCCCCCGCCGCCTCCCGGCCCAGTGGTGGGATTCAAATAATTTAACAACCGGTTCTCTGCCCTAATGACCAGCTGGGTGGGCGTGGTCATGGTGGGCGTAGCCAGGGGGTGTGACAGGCAGCACTTGGCCTCCCTGCACCCCGCCCCATTTTGGGGCCTACTGCATAAAGGATGCGGTGGCTCAGTGGCTAAGATGCTGAGCTTGTCGATCGAAAGGTCGGCAGTTCAGCGGTTCGAATCCCTAGTGCCGCGTAACGGGGTGAGCTCCGTTACTTGTCCCAGCTTCTGCCAACCTAGCAGTTCGAAAACACGTTAAAAAATGCAAGTAGAAAAATAGGGGCCACCTTTATTTATTTATTCATTTATTGGTTAGATTTATATGCTGCCCTTTTCCAGAGACTCAGGGTGGCTTACAATGCGTTAAGCAATAGGAAGGTAACAGCGTTCTGTGTGCCTTTGGCGTTTAGTCATGCCAGCCACATGACCACAGAGACGTCTTCGGACAGTGCTGTAAAATCAGACCCACATTGCATGATGACCCACTTAACAACTGCATCACTTAGCAGTGGAAATTCTGGTCCCAGTTGTGGTCGTAATTCGAGGACTAGCTAGTGCAATGGTAAGGTAGATCCAGACGGTGTACGAAAGCTTTCTGTCTGGGCATTGCTCATGCTTGGCAAGCATTTTTAGCTAGGGAATTCTAGATGCTGAAGCCCATGCATCTTAAAAGTTGCTGAGGCTGAGAAACACTGGTTTAAATAAACACCTTTAGTGAAAGAAAGTAAACACTTCCCAAGGCTGTCTGTTCCATTATTAAACAGCTCTTACTTTTTGGATATTCTTAAAAGTCCAGCTAAAATTTCCTTCCAGCTAAAATTGTAGCTGATTAAAACGATAGCGGTCTTGCCAATATTTGAGAGGCTCTTAACAAAGAAGAGAGGGACAACCTATTCTCCAAAGCACCTGAAGGCAGCACAAGAAGCAATGGATGGAAAGTAATCAAGGAAAGAAGCAACCAAGAAGTAAGGAGAAGACAGACTGGAACACTGGGCCCTATTTAATAAAATGAAATTCAATTTTAGAGAAAAATAATGTCTTACACTTAGGCAAGAAAAACCAAAAGTACACATATAGACTGGGTGAAACCAGGCTTAATAGTAGCACCGGCCACCTGATTTTCAGCCCTTCCGGGCCCACCGGACTTTGGGAAACGGGCTATTTCCAGCCTCCTGAGGGCCTCCGGGGGGGTCGGGAAGGCAGTTTTTGCCCTCCCCAGGCTCCTAGAAAGCCTCTGGAGCCTGGGGAGGGTGAAAAACGGGCCCACTGTTCCATCGTTTACCAAAAGCTGGGGGAGTGGGGGGGTCACGTGCGCATGTGCGGGATGCCTTGGATTATGGGTGTGGCCACGCCCGCCCGCAAACCCCCCGCGCTCCCTCCATTTTTGGCATGCGACAGCAAAAAGGTTAGCCATCATTGGTATAGGGTCTCCTGCTTGAGCAGGTGGTTGGACTAGAAGACCTCCAAGGTGCCTTCCAACTCTGTTATTCTGTTCAATTTTAACCATTATTCCTTGTCCTACCTTCTAAACAATTTTGAACAATTCTCCATCTTCCATACAACAGACTTTTAGGTACAGGAGAAACAGCTATTGTATTTTCCCATAGCATTCTGTTCTCAGATTAAGTGTATCCAATTTCTCATGTTATTCTTTAAATCAGTGCTTTATTCAGAATCTTGAATTACTCTTGGTGATATAAACCACATGCCTTCCAAACAGAATCTCCAGATTGTCCAGGGCTGGAAAAGAGTCCCAAACTCTCTGTTGGTGAACAACATTAAACAAAATTGATGATCCACAGGTTTATACTATGGAATGACCAATATTTTTACAAGTATAGGCAGTCCCCGATTTACAACCATAATTGGACTGGAACTTCTGTTGTTAGGTGAAGCAGTTGTTAAGCGAGTCACACCTGATTTTATGACCTTTTCTGCCATGGTCATTAAGCGAATCGATGTGGTTGTTAAATGAATTGTGTGGTTTCCCCGTATTGACTTTGCTTGTTGGAAACTGATGGGTTGCAAATGAAAATCATGTGATCCGGGACACTGCAACTTTCACAAATCCATCCATTGGCCAAGAGTCCAAATTTTGATCACGCGACCACAGGGATGCCGTGATGGTCATAAGTGGGAGGACAAGTTGTAAGTCACTCTTTTTCAAGGCTGTGGTAACTTCGAATGATTCCTAAGTGAATGATGCTTTTCAGTGAGAAGAAGCTGTATTGTCCCAAAGGTGTTTTTTTTTTTTCAAGAGGCAACTGCACTTTCTGTTTTTTCTTTGAAGATGTTTCGTTTCTCATCCAAGAAGCTTCTTCAGCTCTGACTGGATGGTGGGGAATGGAAGGATTTATACTCCTTGCAGACAGCTGATCATTTGCATCCTTTTAGAGAGTCGTTGAGGCTCCCTGGAGGTTTATCTGTATCCTCAGGGTCACCTGAGTGGTGCAAATAGGTGTGGAGCAGGGGCAGGTTCTGACAGGTTCTGGAGAACCGATAGTGGAAATTTTGAGCAGTTCAGACAACCGGGAAATGCCACCTCTGTCTGGCCCCAGAGTGGGATGGAAATGGAGATTTTGCAATATCCTTCCCCCAGGAGTGGGGAAGGAATGGGGATTTTGCAGTATCCTTCCCCTGGAGTGGGGTGGGAATGGAGATTTTGCGGAATCCTTCCCCTGTCACACCCACCAAGCCATGCCCACAAAACTGGTAGTAAAAAAATTTGGATTTCACCACTGGTGTGGAGCCTTCTTGGAACTTGTTGAAAGGACTGTGTTGTAGACTGGAGATAGATGATGTCATATCCTTCCCCCTCTGTTGAAAGAGGGCTGTTCAATTTTGACATAGATGGCTCTTTATCTTGCTGTCTGCAAGGAGTATAAATCCTTCCATTCCCCACCATCCAGTCAGAGCTGAAGAAGCTTCTTGCATGAGAAGTGAAACCTCTTCAAAAAAACCCAGAAAGTCCAGTTGCCTCTTGAAAAAACATGGGACAACCATGATCTGGACGGCTGAGAATCTCCATAGACCAGAAGGCGTATTGCTTCCTTATAGAAATGTGGATTTAATCTCTAGTGAAAGCAGTCAGAGTCCTTCTACTGAGTCAGTTGCTTTGGAGCAGTTCGGCCCCAATTGCAAAGGTTGGTAATAACGGTCTTTACGGTAGATGCAGCTTTCAACCTCCTGAAAACTGAGCATAAGACAAAATCACGTACACCTAACCAAGACTGAATTTTGCATTCTTCTGAAATGAAGCCGAATTGTGTCTCAAATGTGTAGATTTCATGAATGTGGAGAAAAAGGCATCAAAAATATCAGAGGAAGCCTCAAAACTAAGAGGAATTTCAGGTTAAATTTATGGTTTTGCATGGAAAAACACTCTCTGGCTCCAGGTTGGCACAACAACTAGTCCTCAATTTACAACCATTCATTGAGTGGCCATTAGAAGTTTTAACGGCACTGAAAAATGTGACTAATGACACACTTGCAACCTTTGCAGCTTGGTAGCTGACTCGTATTTATGACGATTGCAGTGTCGTGGGGTCATGTAATTATTTTTTTGCGACCTTTTGGCAAGCAACGTCAATGGGGGAAGCCGGGTTCATTTTACAACCATGTTACAAATTTAGCAGTGACTAGTTAGTGTCACTAACTGCAGTGATTCACTTAACAACGGTGGCAAGAAAGGTCGTAAAATGGGGGCAAAACTCAATAACGGTCTCGCTTAGGAACATAAATGTTGAGCTCAGTTGTGGTCGTAAGTCGAGGACTGCCTGTAGTGGAAAACGGCTCTGCTGGGAAGACCCAGATTTGAATCCACTGTCAGCCATGAAAACCAGGTGGGTGGATTTGGGCCTAGTCACTCTCTGCTAGCCCATCCCCATTTATATGTTGCTGTTATGGAAATCAAATAAAGTGACATCCCTGCGCAAAGTGCCTTAAACTCTGAGAGAAAAAAGGCATATACATTTAATCAAAATATAAAATATATAATTATATATAAATCTTCAAATCCAGCTGGGGAAAACCTCTGAAAACCAATCCTGAGGCAAAAGCTCAAGTCACAGTAGGGGCAGCCATAGATTCAAAGGCATTTACAGCTAAAGTGGGGAAAGGTATCCAACAGAAATGCTAGAGTCTGGGTTGTAGGTAGTTTCTTAAGGTTTAATTTATTCCAGTCATGAGGACTAGAATCTTAAGTTGCCTATTTAAAAAAAAAAAAAAACCCAGTACAGCTGGAGGCACAACCCAAACTTCCAGATAAGAAGAAATAGGCACGGTGTGCAATTCTCTTTCTATCTCTCCTCTCAAAAATCTATCTCTCAAAACCATAAAAAAAGCGAAAGTTAGAATATTTCGGACATGTGATGCGACGCCCGGAAAAATACGGCATCCTTCGCTTAATCCTCCAAAGAAACATTGAAGGCAAACGAGGTCCAGGCAGAAGATGGCTTCAAAATCTAAAGAGACTGGTTTGGATAAAATTCAGCAGCACTTTTTTCGTGCGGCTGTTGATAAAAATAGGATCGCCAAGATGATCGCCAACGTCCAATGACAGATATGGCACAACAACAAGAAGAAGAATCTCTCCTCCCCCTTATCAATAACTGCGGTATCTGCCCTCCCTTTATCTATCAATCAATCAGAATAGAGCTGGAAGGCACCTTGGAGGTCTTCTAGTCCAACCCCCTGTTCAAGCAGGAGACCCTATCCCAGTGGTGAAATCCAATTTTTTTTACTACTGGTTCTGTGGGTGTGGCTTGGTGGGCGTGGCAGGGGAAGGATACTGCAAAATCTCCATTCCCACCCCACTCCAGGGGAAGGATACTGCAAAATCTCCATTCCCACCCCACTCCAGGGGAAGGATACTGCAAAATCTCCATTCCCACCCCACTCTGGAGCGGGCCAGCCAGAGGTGGCATTTGCCGGTTCTCCGAACTGCTCAAAATTTCCGCTACCGGTTCTCCAGAACCGTTCAGAACTTGCTGGATTTCATCCCTGCCCTATTTCCCATTTCATCCATTTCATTCATCTCCTATCTGGCTGTCCAGTCTAGATCTAAAACGATCCCATCTGACCCCCACAACCAGTTATCTAACCATTATGGGATGCACCCCTAAACTTTTTTTAATTAAAGTCCCCATTGATGGACTTTAAAAGGGGAGGGGGGAAAGAAATAGGAGATCATTGTCTCTGCCAGCCACCCCTTTCCCACCCCCACCTAGATTTACAGGATGGGGGTGAGCCCATGAGCGCATGCGCCGCTCACCCCCCACCCCCATCCCCACCCCCACCCCCTTCTTGTCTTGCGATGCCGTTTCGCTCCGTCTTTCTGCCGAGGAGCGAGCGGGCAGGTGGGACAAGGCAGGCAGGGCGAGCGGGGAAGGGTCGGAGAGAGCCGGAGGAAGGGGTTGCATCCTGTCTGGCTCTCCCCCCCCCCACGCCCCCACACACACCCCTCCATGGAGAAGCAGGGCGCAGGGAGGGGGGGCCTGCCAACCTCTCTGCAGCTCCCCCCCGGCTGAATCGCGCCGGGTGCCCCCTTTGTTTCCCAAGCTGCTCGCTGGGATTGGCTGCAGACCACCTACCCCCCCTCCCCACAACACACCCCTCTCCCCCCCCTCCTTTGCAGGGGGATGCAACTGATGGGGCTCAGCCCCCTCTGAGCGGGTCGATCGCCCCCACCCACACCTCTTTTTTTTTTTAATAAATTAAAATCTCCCACCCCCTCCCCTTCCTCCGCCTGGGAGCCGGCGGTATTTGAACCCCTGGCGGCGCTCGCCTGGAAGGAAGGAAGGAAGGCAGGCGGGCAGGGGCTGCTTCACCGCGGTGGAAGCCATGCATTCCTGCAGAGTCTGAAGGCGATCCAGGTAAGGGGGCTGCTCTTGGTCGTTTGCCTTTGGAAAAAAAAAGGTGGTGGGGGGGTTTGAGGGGAAGAAAAAAAAGAGAGAAAGTTCCAACTTGGGGGAGAAAAATGGGGTGTTTTTTTTTTTTTTTTTTTTTTTGACGGACTCTTTTGCTTTTTTTTACCCGCCCGGCTCCGGTTTCTTTTCGGCAGCATCTCTTGGCTGGCTTTAGAAGCGAGCTTTTGTTTTAAGCCCAAACCCGCGCACGCCCCAAGCCGGCTGGACTCTCAGGATGCGCCTTTGCCTTCCGCTGCTCGAGCCTGACAAGGCGCTTCAGGGCGGGAAAAAAACAATGAAAGAAAACCCCCAAACCGGGAGAGTATATATGGTGATAGAGAGAAGAGAAGAGGGAGGGTGGGGGAGTCTATATTTTGAGGGGGGGGATCTTTTGGCAGATAAGGGGCTGAGGGGAGTAGGGGGGGGTGACCCGGTAGGTCGTGTTTTTTTTTTGTTAGGTTTGGAACTGTGCCGGGGGATCTGGTCAAGTCAGTTTCACCGCTTTGGAAAGTGACCGGCTGCATTATTGCCCAGCCTCACCAAGACCACCCGAGAATTTCTCTCTCTCTTTTTTTCCCCCCTCCCTTTAGCACTGGGACAAAGAAGTGTTTTATTTATTTATTATTTTTTTATTTTTTTAAAAATATAGGCTGCCTTTCCCCCTTTTTTTAAAAAAAAAAACCCATGGAAAAGAAAAGGCTTTTTTGGGGGGGGGGGGGAGGGGGGGGCGAGGAGAGGCGGAGGGGGGGGGGGGGAGAGAAGGGAGGTGAAGAGTTCGCAAGAGAGAGAAGGAAGGGGACTCCGCTGAAGTACGTTGACGGCTGCCGGAATTGGAAGATGGAAGGAAGGAAAAAGGGGTGGTGGGTTTTTTCTGTTATTTATTTATTTATTTATTTATTGTGGGTGCCAACTATTTCAATATTTTTTTTTATAGAGGTGCTGTAAGACAGCTGTGGAGTTTTTCGCATGTGGATGGGAACTGTAGTCCGGTGTAGCGGGGGGGGGGGGGGGGGGGGGGGGTTGGGGAAGGGGGGAGGAAGTGTACCCGGCCCCTTTGGGGAAGTCAAGAGGGAGCGGGGCGAAGGCATAGGAAGTGTGAAGGGAGGGCACGTCAAACAGGTGAGCTTCCGAACAAGGGGTTTTACAAAGACACCAAAGGGAAGTCAAAAACCTAGAGAGCAAATCTCCTGGGGTATGAACAGCCTGGGGTGCAGGATTTACAAGATAAAGCAGAAGGACAGGAGAGATTCCCATCAAAGTGGGCATTGGAGAAAGAAAAGAAAAAAAAAAAGAACCGATAGAGTAACTGATGGAGATGTTCCGTGAAAAGCGGATAATTAGACGAATGAAGGAATGGTTGAAGAGATTGTCTTGGGTTTGGGTGTTCGGTGGAAGAGAAAATCCCCTTTGACAGAAGGAATGCTAAGACCCTCCAGAGTGGGCAGAGAGTCGGAGTAACACTTGGCCATTATGATTTTATCCTCATTCTCTTCATCGTCCACGAGATGAAAGCCGACTCCTGATCCTTAATGTTTTAATTGCAAAAAAAAATAAAAATAATTGCATTACTAAGGAGTGAGTTCCATCCACTTTCCGCTCAGAAATAAGCTGGAGGCTTTCGACAAGATTGTCAGATGAAGTTCCATTTCATGGACACCTTACGATGTGACGGAATGTCGGCAGTCTTGACGGGAACAATATATAGATATATAGATATATTTAAATCCTGGTTTCTACTAAATGGATCTCTGCCATTCTCCCAGGGTGAAGTGGCCATTAATGGGGTGAGAAAGGAAGGCTTAATTTCAACAGTCTAGAGGTGATAAATGGAAAGGGGGGGGGAACGGGAGAGGAAACGAGGAACAAAGGATGAATCTGCTGAAAATCAGGGCTGTGCAGTAGGGGCCTTTGGCAGAATTTCTACAGGAATTAACCACAGTTGGGTTCAGGGGTTTAGCCTGTAAACCAAGATTTAGGGCTCAGCGTGTTCTTTGAAACCAAGAGTGGTTTGTTCAGTAAACTGTGCCTAAGCAAATGCGGTTGGGCAAGGCGATGAACATATATCTTATTGTGTCATATTGGTTGTAACAACACCCATCAATCAGTCAACCGTACTTTAGTGGATGGTCTGAACCTAACTAGTTTGGATGCATTTATGGTTCAGGATATCGTGTGAATCCTGAAAACTGGATTAAGCAAACCAGGAGTCCATGAAACCTGGAGTTGTATATATTATTGTGTGGAATGAGCCTTTTTATGTTCTCTGGGGTTTACGCCTCAAAGGCGGAGTGCTGGCAATACGATATGCCCACCAGGGGCTGCCCAGGCTCTCTGGTGCCAAGCAAGGATTGCAAAAAACTGCCCAAGCTGGAAGATAAGCATTAAAACCGAGTGGTGGCTTGTATTAAAACTAGCTTTCTAGCCCAAAGTGGCAAAAAGGTGAATCTGGAACTTCAGTGACTCTGGAGAAAATCAGTGAGATTCCGTTTCTCAGTTGTCTAACAATAGCAACACAACGAGGAGACACAATGGAGAAAACTGGGTGATTTAGCTCCCTTTACTTCTGGGATGCAAAAGAAATTCTGGGTTACAGATTTTTATTTCATTTGGATGGTCTTCTGCAGCTATCTCGGTGTGTGTGTGTGTTGGAAGTTGTGTATGTGTGTGTGTGTGTGTATTAAAAACACACTCCCAACTTGTCCTTTCTTACTTTATTCAAACAATGGCGTAGTTGCGGTTTTTGTGATTTGAGAACAAGGGTCCTCCCTAGTCCATCCCCAGCTTCTTAGGATATGAGGAACTTTTAGTCTAAAAGGATGAGAATTAGGGTCACATGCCCTGGAATTTGACTTATCTATCTTAAACTACCCCAAATATGTGCAAGGGGCTATGGGATAAGGAGCAAAATTTGTACATGGGCAGAGGTACTCTTTTTCTGCAGGAGTGTTGTGTTTTGCATACCTCAAGACAAAGTTGAAAAAAACTCTCCCAGAGTTGTTGAGGTTAAGCTTCAAGCGTTGTAAATTGCACAAATCTTAAATTTCTTTCAGCGTCCTTGCAAAATGAAACTTTTCTCATGCAATATGATGGGACAGTTAGGAAGGGTTTTTTTCAAAATTCTGTCCTGCTGCTGCTAATACTGGTAGTCCCTGACTTACGACCACAACGGAGCCCAAACTTTCTGGGGCTAAGCAAGACAGCTGCTAAGTGAGTTTTGCACCCGTTTTACGACCTCTCTCGCCACAGCTAAGCGAATCGCTGCCGTGGTGAAGTCAGTAAAAAGGTTGCTAAGTGAATCCGGCTTCCCCGTTGACTTGGCTTGTAAGAAGGTTTACTGATGGCTGTCACATGACCCCCCCCCCCAGGACACTTGCCACCGTCGTAAATATGAACCAGTTGCCAAGCATCCAAATTCTGATCACTTGACCGCAGGGAAGTTGCCATGGTTGTGTGAAAAACAGTCTAAAGTCACTTTTGTCAGTGGTGGTGTAACTTCAAATGGTCACTAAACGAACTGTTGAAACTAGAGGACTACCTGCATTTTACAATTTCCATATGGCACCTGGGGATATAGGTAGAGTATCCAAGCGTGTTTCTTCTCATCTGTTGCACAAGTGTGGAGTTTTGCATTTGGGAAGTGTTTGTCTGTGAAATTTATTTCCACTAAGAGTGACAGGTTCCCAATTTGACTACAGTGTGGTATGAATGAATGAGCCATATTTTAAGTCTCATCTACCTGTGAGGAGAGAAATTTACCGTCTTGAATTTTATGGAGGGAAGACAGAATTGTAAAAGATAAGATAGGTAGCCTTTCGATGAGAAATGAATAAATTGTTTGCCAACACAAACTGCGTGATTCTACAATATCCGCCTTGGGTTAAACAAAAAATAAAAATAAAAAATACCAATTTTGCTATGCTAAAACAATATTATTGCAACAACATTGTTCTGTTAATTAGCCCCTAATTGCTGCTTGTTTTCTATATGGCTGTTTGCAAAATTAATTAAAGGAAATAAAAAGCTAAACAAATTTGGGAAGGGAGCTACATTTATCAACTGCTACTAGATATAATAGCTACATGAAACCTCTACGTCAGATGCTCTGTATTTTAATACCAGTTTCCTGAAATGGGCGGGATTTAAATACACCTTAGATGAAAAGAACAAGATTTCAGGGTTAACGGAACATTATTACTATGATCAGAAAAGAGACTGGAGCCAAACAAGGAAAACATTGGATTCTTAATATGATGACCTGGTTCACACAACCAGCTGAAACATAAATGACTGTAGCCTTTTGAACTTTGTCATGTATGGATATGCATCGAGCCATAGCATTCTTGACAGGACAAATCTTAAACTTGATAGGAGCCTTGATAGTACAGTGGTTTAGTGTACCCTGTCATTAACACAGCTGCCTGCAATTTCTGCTGGTTCGAATCTCTCCAAGGCTCAAGGTTAACTCAGCTTTCCATCCTTTCTAAGGTAGGTAAATTGAGGACCCAGTTTGTGGGGGCAATAAGCTGACTTTGTATAAATATACAAAAGTATGAAGGCTATTGCTTAGCGCATTGTAAGCCGCCCTGAGTCTCCTGAGAAGGGCGGCATATAAATCAAATTTAAAAAAAAAAACAAAAACTAATGGAGCCCCTATTAACATCTAGCTCTAAATGAATTCAAATAGACAAATGGCCATCGGGAATGCTCTGTTGAATCTCTGGAGAAATTCAGGAAGGATTTGGCTGCCCACATTTGCAACATTAAGAGATTCTTGAAGGGCTCTTCTTGTAGCCTTAAGGAGCCCCGGTGGCGCAGCAGACTAAAGCACTGTTATTAACATCAGCTGCCTGCAATTACTGCAAGTTCAAATCTCACCAGGCTCAAGGTTGACTCAGCCTTCCATCCTTTCTAAGGTAGGTAAACTGAGGACCCAGACTGTGGGGGCAATAAGATGACTTTGTATAAATATACAAAAGTATGAAGGCTATTGCTTAACGCATTGTAAGCCTGAGTCTCTGGAGAAGGGCGGCATATAACTCAAACAAACAAACAAAAAGAATAGCTTAGCAATTGCTTGAAAAAGAAGTCAGTACAGGTAGTCCTCGACTTACAACAGTTCATTTAGTGACCATTCGAAGTTACAACATCACTGAAAAAAAGTGACTTATGGCCGTTTTTCACACTTAACGGCCATTGAAGCATCCTCATGGTCACATGATCAAAATTGAGATGTTTGGCAACTGACTCATATTTATGACGGTTGCAGGGTCCCAGTGTCCTTTTGCGACCTTCTGACAAGCAAAGTCAACGGGGAAACCAGTTTAAATTTGCAACATCTTATTAGTTTACCAATCGCAACGATTCGCTTTTAACGGCTATGGCAAGAAAAGTCGTTAAACTGAGCCAAACTCACTTAACCGATGTTTTACTTAGCATCAAAAACGTTTGGGCTCAAGTGTGGTCGTAAGTCAAGGACTACCCGTATTTCAAAGATGGATCTGTTCGCAGCAGAAAACTTAAAACGGTGAATATAGGTTATCTTTCTCCTGTTGATCTCTCTCCCCTCTCCAGTGGTGGGTTCCTCCCGGTTCGGCCCGGTTCCACCGAGCCGTTAGCGATGACAATATGATGTTACCGAACCGGTTCTGCCTCCCCTGCCCCCCCGCCTTCCCCCCCCATGTTATTCTTACCTTTTATTTGACCCCCACCCCCAATCTATTGCTGCCTCCTGAGTCCCAGCTGATCGGCTAGAAGGAAAAAAACTGTTTAAACTCTTGCCACAGGGCTTCAAAGGGCCGCTCTACAGCTGATCAGTGTTAAAAGGCAATGTGGTGGTAGACCGGTGCCTCCAAAAACAAATGAGTAGACCGGTACAGCTCTGCAAGCAGTTAAAAGCCTGGTAGACCAGTACCTCTGCTAAATCCTAAAGAATTGTCACATGACCATCAAGCCATGCCCACAAAATAAGCCACGCCCACAGAACCGGTAGTAAAAAAATTTAGAACCCACCCCTGCCCCTATATAGATGAGGAACAGGCAATTTCAGTTGATACAGTTAGTCCTCCACTTACGACCACAATCGAGCCCAACTTTTGTGTTGTTAGGTGAGACATTTCTTACGTGAGTTTGGCCCCATTTTACGACTTTTCTTGTCTTGCCTGTCAAGTGAACCACTGCAGTTGAGAAGTTAGTAAGCCAGCTGGTAAGTGAATCTGGCTCCCCCCACCATCCGCCATGGGCTTCGCTTGTCGGAAAGTCACAAAAAGGGAATCACATGACCTTGGGACACTGCGACGGTCATCCATGTGAACCAGTGGCCAAGAGTTCTGAATTTTGATTCACATCTGTCACAACTATGAAAAGCGGTCATAAGACACATTTTTCAGTGCCGTTACAACTTTGAATGGTCACTAAACAAACCGTTGTAAGTTGAGGACTACTTGTATTTTCAATTCCCCCCCAACAACAAAAAAAAGTTGGTGAACATCAGCTCTTCTCCCCTTATTTGCATCCTAACCTTTCCTTCCTCAGCTTAAAGACGCTGAGGAAACCACGGAATTTCAAAAGCAGATGGTTCCGGACATTCGGACCCTTGTCCTAAACCAGGGCTTCTAGAATAACAAACCACCAAAGGTTCTGGCTGGGTAAACCCAACATTTTAAAAGCACAATGGCTTGGTCCACACAGACATTGAGCTTGGAGTGGTAAAGGGAGAAAACCCAGAGCAGCTATGCCATAGACATAGACGTGGAGATATGCACGAGACGCAGTTGCGAATGCTCTTTGTATACATAATTTTATATTTATTTGTTTGTTTGTTTGTTTTGTCATGTTTATGTAGTGTATATTGGAGGTGGTGACCCTTTGAGAGCTGTATGCAATGAAATTTCATTTTAATGTATGCCAATTAGTATACATTCAAAGTGACAATAAAGTTATTCTATTCTATTCTATTCTATTCTATTCTATTCTATTCTATTCTATTCCATATTTGATTTCATTCTATATTCTATTCTATTCTATTCTATTCTATTCTATTCTATTCTATTCTATTCTATTCTATATTCTATTTCATTCTATATTCTATTCTATTTCAATATTCTCTTCTATATTCTATTTCATTCTATATTCTATTCTATTCTATTTCAATATTCTATTCTATTCTATATTCTATTTTATTCTATTTCAATATTCTATCCTTTTCTGTTTCAATATTTTATTCTATATTCTATTCTACTTCAATATTCTATTCTATATTCTATTTCATTCTATATTCTATTCTACTGTATTCTATTTCAATATTATATTCTATTCTGTATTCTATTCTATTTCAATATTCTATTCTATATTCTATTTCATTCTATATCCTATCCTATCCTATCCTATCCTATCCTAATTCTATTCTATGTGCAGGTCCAGTGAAAAATGGTTTAGAATGGTTTAGCCTTGGGAACTTGAAGCTCTGCTGGCTGCGGAATTCCAAGAGTTGAAGAAATCCACATGTGTTCAAGTTCCCAAGGCTGAGAAACACTGGTTTAGGAAACACACGGGGGCTGCATTAGCATAATACAGAGAACCAGGTTAGCTGAAAACCAAGAGACCCCATTCGTACAAACATCAACTTGGATTGCACAGCTTTGTGGCTTGCGCTGGTATGCGAATCCATTGGGTTATTGATCGACGGATCATGCCAAAGAACCCAGGACACGGTTTAATTTAGCAACCAGGGTGAGAAGCCTGGGTGCCAGAATGCAGCTGTTGATCGGGAGATTCGGGGGAGGCTACTTTGCTTTTGATTACATCATATTTTAAATCTAGATTTCAAATTGCTCATATGCCACAGTTAGTCCTAACGCAAAGATGATATTGCTCTCAGTAAGATAGGAGAGTAAATCTGTTGCAACCAGCCTCATTCTGGGTTGCCATTTCTTCACCTCCCCAGCTAGTGTGTGTGTTTTTCTTTAAATTATCAGATCGCTATTTCTGCTGTTCTGCTCCAGTGCCTGCACTGTGAACAAAGCTCACTCTCCCAGGTTCATTCTCCCAGTAAGGCTTTTGTTAAAGAGCAAAAGGTTCCTTCCTATTTGCTGCTACTGTTTTTTTTTTAGGTCCTGCGTAATGAACTTCTGATGGGGCAGATTCAACCAGAATAGAGCTGGAAGGCACCTTAGAGGTCTTCTAGTCCAACCCCCTGCTCAAATAGGAGTCCCTATTCCTCAAAACCTCCAGTGATAAAGCATCTATAACTTCTGGAGGCAAGTCATTCATTCCATTGGATAATTTGTCCTCACTGTTAGGAAGTTTCTCCTTAATTCCAGGTTTGCTTTTCTCCTTGATTAGTTTCCATCCATTGTTTCTTGTCTGGCCTTCTGGCGCCTTGGAAAATAAGTTGCCTGAAACAATGTGCATCCTTCATCTCTTTTCATTAGATAAGGTGTATAAGATTAAGATAAACCTTTATTGTCATTTTTTACTGTGAGCACACTGGCACACATTAAAAATGAAATTCTGTTGCCTGCTCTCAAAAGAAAGTATATATCTATCCATATACGAATATAACACACATAGTATACGCCTGCTTTATACTCACATATATACCTACATGTGTGTGTGTGTGTGTGTAGATAGATAATGTTCTGACCTAGGCTCCCTTAAAAAGCAGGAAGCTCCCGGCAAAACCTCTTTTATTTACACGACTGTGAGTCCTTTCATTCAGTCATCAAGGCCTGTTCAAACAGTTTTTCAAAGGAATATTTATCAACACTGACCTTATCTCATTTGGAAAGCTGCCAGGTAACTCCCGTAGTTTCCAAACGCAGTACAAGGCAAAACTTGGCACAGAGTCTCTCAGAGTCACGGAACAAATGAATTGTTTCCTGCAAAAGCCCCCTCCCCGTTCGCTCCTCTTTTGTTCGCTATGGGAGGGGCCAATCACCTCCAAGGTGTGGCTTTACTCCCAAGTCGACCCTGCTTTCTGAGTTGTTCTTGTTTTCTGGCAGCTCTGTGCATGCGCACACTGGGAACAGGCTCCAGCTGTTCCTCTGCCTCACTGCTGTCTAGCTCCCTCTCGGCCTCCGATGCAGAGCCCTCATCAGAGCTTTCCCCAGCTCCCAGGACTGGCCCATAT
Source organism: Pantherophis guttatus (assembly GCF_029531705.1). The sequence continues at coordinate 34,595,917 of NW_026843966.1, read as the reverse complement.
TCCTCCCCAAACTCCCCACTGTCTGACTCTGGTGCCAGCTCTGCTGACTACCGGCGGGCCACAACAGATAGATAGATAGATAGATAGATAGATAGATAGATAGATAGATAGATAGATAGATAGATAGATCAGTGGTGGGTTCCTCCCGGTTCGGCCCGGTTCGGCTGAGCCAGTAGCGGTGATGATATGATGTCACCGAACCGGTTCTCTTTGTTCGGGAGCTGGGCCCTCCCGCCCCGCCCGCGTTATTCTTACCTTTTATTTGGCCCTGCCCCCAATCTATTCGCTGCCTCCCAAGTCCCAGCTGATGGCTAGAAGGAAAAAAACTGTTTAAACTCTTGCTGCGGGGCTTCAAAGGGCCACCCTATAGCTGATCAGTGTTAAAAGGCACTGTGGTGGTAAACCGGTACCTCCAAAAATGAATGGGTAGACCAGGACGCTCCAAGAACAAATGGGTAGACCGGTACAGCTCTGCAAGCAGTTAAAAGCCTGGTAGACCAGTACCTCTGCTAAATCCTAAAGAATTGTCACATGACCATCAAACTACGCCCATAAAATAAGCCACGCCCACAGAACCAGTAGTAAAAAAATTTAGAACCCACCCCTGAGATGATAGATAGATAGATAGATAGATAGATAGATAGATAGATAGATAGATAGAGTGATAGATAGATAGAGTGATAGACAGACAGACAGACAGACAGACAATCTGGATGTCCTGCTTCTGAGAGAGCGAGAGAGAGAGAGACAAACAGACAGACAGACAATCTGGATGTCCTGCTTCAGAGAGAGAGAGACAGACAGACAGACAGACAGACAATCTGGATGTCCTGCTTCAGAGATAGATAGATAGATAGAAGGGAATGAACTACCAATAATCTTTTTTGCTGTCCCCACCACTCTTCATTCTCAGTGAAGGATTTCTTCTTTGAAATAAATTGCATGGGGTTTTCACGCATGGCCTCTGAGGAGATGAAGAGGCATCGCTCATTCCATCAAATAGCCCTCTCCCTTTTAAGTCACCTTTCCCAGGTAACATCAGAGGAGCAAATGCTGAGTAATATAAAATGCGCACCGTTCCCGCTGGAGAAGCCGAAGGGTTGAATGTGGCTTCTGGCTGCTTTGTTCTGGCAAAGCTATTAGCTGGCAAGGTGTCCAGCCACAATTGGGAGCAATTGACTAGAGTATCAGCTGCAGCCACTCAAGGGCAACCGCGGTGTCTCTTTTTGGCGACAAATTCTGATGATGAACTTTCTCTAGGCTGGCATCTGTCACCCTTCAGATGCAGCCGGTCTGCAGCATTTAGAAGCTCCATTCAGCACAGTCAGAAGGGAGAGGAATGCTGGGAATTGTAGTCAGGCAGCATCCTAAAGAGCTCAGGTTACCTACCCGGTCTTAATCAAGCCAATTTTTAAATATTGAGAAACGTACTGGATTCCCAGGAATTCTATTGTCCGTCCCCTTTAACTTGATCAGTGCAGTTTAGTTGAGATTCTTTTCTATTCAGCAGGAATGTATAGATGGTCCCTGACTTCTTTCAGTTCATTTAGTGACCATTGACATTTACAACAAAAAAACACACTTATGATCATTTTTCACACCCATGATCATTTGCAGCATCCTTATTCTCAAAATTCAGATGCTTGGCAACTGAGTCATATTTATGATGGTTGCATTGTCCCAGGGTCATTGTTGTTGTTAGTTGCAAAGTCGTGTCTGACCCATCACGATCCCATGGACAACGTTCCTCCATGCCTACTGCTTCAGTGACTCCATTCAGCCACCTCATTCTCTGTCGTCCCCCTCTTCTTTTGCCCTCCATCTTTCCCAGCATTAGGCTCTTCTCCAGTGAGTCCTTCCTTCTCATTAGGTGGCCAAAGTATTTGAGTTTCATCTTCAGGATCTGGCCTTCTAAAGAGCAGTCAGGGTTGATCTCCTCTAGGACTGACCGGTTTGATCGCCTTGCAGACTAAGGAACTCACAGGAGTCTTCTCCAGCACCAGAGTTCAAAGCAGGGGTGAAATCCAGCAGGTTCTGACAGGTTCTGGAGAAATTTTGAGTAGTTTAGAGAACCGTCAGCCAGAGGTTGGTGGGAATGGAGATTTTGCAATATCCGTCCCCTGCCATGCCCATCAAACCATGCCCACCAAGTCAAACCATGCCCACCAAGCCACGCCCACAGAAATGGTAGTAAAAAAATGTGGACGTCACCACTGGTTCAAAGGCCTCAATTCTTTGTGACCTCCCTATTGTGACTTTCTGACAAGCAAAGTCAATGGGGAAGCCAGGTTCACTTAACAATCGTGTTACTAACTTAACAGTGATTCACCTAACGTTATGGCAAGAAAGGTTGTAAAATGAGGCAAAGTTCACTTAACAAATGTTTGATAAGCAACAGAAATTTTGGACTCAATTTTGGTCGTAAGTTTTATTATTATTATTTTTTATTATTCATATTTCTATGCTGCCCACTCTCCGAGGACTCTGGGTGGCTTACACCAAAGACAGTATACTAAATAGCATATTGCCCCCAACAATCTGGGTCCTCATTTTACCCACCTCGGAAGGATGGAAGGCTGAGTTAACCTTGAGTTGGTGAGATTTGATCCGTTGATCTGCTGAACTAGCAGTCAGCCGAAGTAGCTGCAGTACTGCACCCTAACCACTGCGCCACCTCGGCTCTTTGAGGACTACATGTATAAATACCTCAGTAGCAGATGCACAAAAAGAATACAGATAGTCCTCGACTTATGACCATGACTTTTGACCACATTTGCAGCAACACTGCCTCGTTCTTCTCTTTCTTGCTCTCCCCAAGTAGAAACCACAGTGACATGGATGAAAGGGAAGAGTGGCCATTGAATGGGAGTAACTCAATGACAAAGGGACACAAAGATGCCGTATAAATATTGGTTGGTTAAATCTATATTCCATCATTCCTATAGGACCGTGATGGCGAACCTATGGCACGCGTGCCCAAAGTGGCATGCAATGCCATGTCATCTGGCACGTGCAGCCTTGCCTGTTTGTCTTCCGGGTTTCTGATGTGCATGTGCACATGACGATCAACTGTCTGTGCACGCAGCAGTGTCGAAAACTGGTGTGTGCATGTGCGCCGGCCAGCTGATCGTTGGGTGCGCATGCACTCTAGAACCTGGAAGTTTGCCATTTTTGGAGTGCAGTGCCGACAAGGGCACGCGCGACATTTCCACGAAACCTTTTCGGCACTCGGTGCCAAAAAGGTTCATCATCATTGCTATAGGAGTTCACACGTAGAGCTCCCTCTTCTTTCTTCTATGGCAGTGATGGCTAACCTTTTTGCCGTCACGTGCCAAAAGCAGGGTTCACGCAGGGGGATCGTGTGCGGGTGTGCCCACAACCACAATTCAATGTGCCCCGCCCCCACCACACATGCACATGCGACCCCCCTGCACTCCCCCCACTTTTGGCACAGTGGGCCCGGTAGACCTGTTTTTCGTTCTCCCCAGGCTCCAGAGACTTTCTTGGAGCCCGGGGAGGGTGAAAACAGCCTTCCCCACCCCACCGGAGGCTTTCCAGAGGCCAGAAACAGCCTTTTCCCGAACTTCCAGTGGGCCCAGAAGGCCCAAAAATCAGGTGGCTGGCGCACACATTCGCGCTGGAGCTGAACTAGGGCAATGCTTGCGTGCCCACAGATATGGCTCCACGTGCCACCTGTGGCATGCGTGCCATAGGTTTGCCATCATTCTTCTATAGTATTTCACCCCATAACAGTCCTTTGGGGTAGGCTGAGCTAAGCAAAACAGACTGGCCCTAAGTCAGATGGTGGATTTTCACGACTGAACGAAAGCTAGAATTTTGGTTTCCCTTTTCTTAGTCCAACATTTTCACCTCTGAAGCTCCTTGGCTCTTGAATTGAGAGGGAGGGACTGGCCCAAAATTGCCAGGAGGTTTCTGTAGCTGAAGGGTAGGGAGTTTTAGCCTGGGTGTCCTTGTTCACAGTTCAACCTTTCACCACTTATCCTACACTATCTCTAGAGTTGAGGGAGACAGATTGGCCTAAAGTCCCCCAGGAAGTTTCTGTGGTCCAGGGGGGACTAGAAGTTTCTGTGGTTCAGTGAGGTCTCCCCACTCCTAACAGCACCTTCACCACTATACCCCACACGTGGAAAGGGAACTAACCTAGGGAACTAAAGTGCTCCATGGCTTAGGGCCCAGTTATTTGCGAGACCACCTTCTGCCACCGATCACCTCCCACCGGCCAACTCGGTCCCACAGAGAGGGCCTCCTTAGGGTGCCGTCGGTCAAGCAATGTCGACTGACGACCCCCAGGGGGAGAGCCTTCTCTGTGGGGGCACCCGCCCTCTGGAACGAGCTACCCCCAGGAATACGACTAATCCCGGACCTCCGGACCTTCCGTCGAGCTTTGAAGACCTTCCTATTTCAGCAAGCTGGGCTGGCTTAAAATTTTAATGGGTTATTTTTAGGGTAATGGGTTTTAATGTTTTGGGATGCCAATTCGATTTAATTCTGCTTTTAAATTATTTTAAATTTTGTATTGTATGTATTTTAATTTTGGCTGTGCACCGCCCTGAGTCCTTCGGGAGAAGGGCGGTATACAAATTTAAATAATAAATAAATAAAATAAATAAATAACCTGAGCTAAGGAGGTGGGACATTCCTACTTTTAAAAGGATTTTTATAAGCCCTTTGGAGAAGTTCATTCTTAAGGGGAAAATCCAGCTGCTTCTCTCTCTCGTTCAGGACCGTGGACAGCTCCCGTAATCAGGCGGGAATTTATCCAATAGAAATCTCTATAGTATAAAGGTTGAGCCATTCCTACCAATCAGGCTGCGGATTCCAAAAGTTTTAGAATTTGTAGGGTAGTACTTGAGGGGGGGAGAGAAGACATTTTTCTAGTTCCATAAATAAATAAATAGATCCGGGGAGATAGATAGAATACTGAACATGCATCATTTCATCCACATTTGATCTCTACCTACTGGGCTGCTGTCTTTTGGGAGAAAAGAAGCATCCTCACCATAAGCAGAGCAGCCAGAGATAAGTTTTTGAGCCTTTTTGAGATAAATTTCAGGATGACGATGAAAGATTCCTGTACATGGGTACCTTAGGGCCAGCAAGGGCTAATCACACCTGTTTCTGATTCAGTTGTGAAAAAGCCAAGAAAAAACCACATCTGCAGAGCTTGTTGGCATGTTTTGTGAGGAGTAGGTAGAAACCCGGGGTGGGCTTCAAAAATTTTAGCAAGGGGTTCTCTGCCCGGTTGCTGGGTGGGTGTGGTCATGGGCGTGGCCTAGTCAGCCTCCTGCACCACAGTGGAGGGGGCGTTTTTGCCCTCCCCAGGCTCCGGAGGCTTTCCTCGAGCCTCTGGGAGGGCGAAAACAGCCTCCCCAGGCTCCAGAGGCCCTCTGGAGGCTGGAAACAGGCCCATTTCCTGCCTTCCCGAACTTCTGGTAGGCCCGTTTTTCGCCCTCCCTGAGCCTCCACGTGCGCCCTGCACATACCTGCATCCAAAATGGGCTGCGTGGGGACTCCTGGGAGGGGCGAGGTGGGATGGGCGGGGCCAGCCAGGAGTGGGATTTGGGGGTTCTCCGAACTGCACAGAATCTTAGGTAGAGGTTCTTAGGTTCTCGTGAACCCCCATAAGCCCACCCCTGGTAGAAACCCAAAATTGGGCTACGGCTGAAGTGGTCCATCCACTGCCTTGCCTGATTTTATACTATCCTTTTTCTTCAATACTGATGTCTCCACATGTGATGTGGCTGAACATGCTTCTACTACGCCATCAAAAACCAATCTTGATATGATTCTAATCTACATTAAAACATGCAGGTTTTTTTTTTGTACAGATAGTCCTTGACTTACGACCATTCATTTAGTGACTGTTCACAGTTACAATGAAAAAAAAATGATTTATGACCATACCTCACATTTCTGAGCATTGCAGTATCCTTAAAGCAAATATATATTGGACTAGGATTCATATTCTAATACAGAAGATTCTTAAAGTGAATATAAAGATAAAACCAGAAACCTTTCTTTGGGGCTTTAATGTAAAAAGACTTGGGGAAAAAAATTGGAACTTTGATGTTATATATGTTGATGGCAGCAATATTACTTTATGCACCGAAATGGAAAGATGCTCCAATCCCCACAGTGGAGGAATGGTTGCCAAAGCTGATGGAGTTAACAGAGAAGACTAAATCGACTGTTTCGATAAAAGAAAAAAAATACAATTACTTTTGTTTCTACTTGGAAATCACTTCTGGACTTTGTGCTTGAGGTGGGAAAAATGAAAGTTTGATTTTACCAATTAGTAAAATTAGCAGAGGTGGGTTTCAGCAGGTTCTGACCAGTTCTGGAGAACCGGTAGTGGAAATTTTGAGTAGTTCGGAGAATCGGTAGTAAAAATTCTGACTGGCCCCGCCCCCATCTATTCTCTGCCTCCCAAGTCCCAGCTGATCAGGAGGAAATGGGGATTTTGCAGTTACCTTCCCCTGGAGTGGGGTAGGAATGGAGATTTTACAGTATCCTTCCCCTGCCACGCCCACCAAGCCATGGCACGCCCACCAAGCCACACCCACAGAACCGGTAGTAAAAAAATTTGAAACCCACCACTGAAAATTAGTAATTGGTTTTACTAAATAGATAGATCTGTTGTTATAGAAATGGCTAGTTTATATTATCACGTAAAAATAAAAAGTTGAGGTTTGATGTTACTATCTTATTCTACTGCACCAAGGAGAGTCGGAAATCCATGCCTTTTCTTTCTTTTCCCCTTCTTTTCTACACTTTTTTCTTCTCTTTTCCCTCCCCTATTTTTCCTATTATTTGCTTTTGTATTTCATATTACAAACTAATGAAAAGGATAATAAAATATATCCTCACAGTCATGTGATCAAAATTTTGGTGTTGGCTGAAAAATTCTAGGAGTTGAAGCTCACCCATCTGAAAGTTACCAAGTTCGAAAAACACGGAATCGATTAAACTTCCAGAACTAAATAATATTAGAATGGGAATCTTTTCAGAAATTTATTTAGGAATGGAACAGCCTAATTCATCTATAGAGAATTGGAGGATTTTCCAGCAAGACTTCCAAAGAATTCCATATCTGAAACCCTGGGAAATTGAGAGTCTGGGAAAAAATACCTGGGCCATCAACCAGCCAAGGAATGTAAGACTATATCGAGCCAAAGGCATTTATAAATTTATATCAGTTTTATGATCAAATTCAATGCAAATGTTAAAGTGACTCACTATGATTCAGTTTGAGAACATTTGTTGATTTGCAAGGTTTTCGTTTGATTCTGCCTTTTTTTATTGCAAGCCCTCAAATATTTGCTTTGCAATTTATGAAATGTTCAGGGAATTAATGAATTTTGTTCTGGCTCAACAAGATTCCAATTGGAGATCTATTTCTTTATAAGTAAATCCTGCTGCAACCAGGCCAAATTATTTCAATGCAAACTGTCCCTTTGTTTTCTTCTATGTATCCTGATGATCAGTGTGTCTAAATCCATGAGGGCCAAATTTCAGAGGCAAGCTAAGGTTTGCAGAAGTAGAAAAAATGTTTAGAAAAATTGGGGAGATGGGAGAGGTAAAAGAGCAAAAGAGGACTAAGAGACCTTGATTTCTAATTGAAGATGAGAGCCAAGAAACTAAGAGAGAATTTGCAGTGCTGTCTTAAGAATGAGGGTTCCAAGAAAATATATCCCAAACCAGTAGAAACCAAGAAGTTCATGCATGTGAAAACTCAAAATAGTTGGATCTTTCAGGTTAGACAAAGGGTATCTGAAAGTTCGGAAGATTCGAGACGCTTAATGAGAGATTTATTTGATCAGGGACATTGAAAGAGTCAAGGTGGTGGCTGTTTAATTGAAAACATTGACTGTGTGGTTAATGTCAATATATTGATTTTTTTTTAATCCTGTCTATGGACCTCTCTGAGGCACGAAAGTCTCCCTTTAGTCTCCCAATAGACAGCAAAATGCTGTCTGAAAAAACCTAGAAACTAGTGAATGGGATTTCACTGAGCTATGGCTGTATAAAGATCTTCATATATGTAGGCAAAAACTCGGCTGAGAGAAAAATACACATAAAGGCCTACGAAAAGAGAAGAAAATAAATATTTGACCTTTACGGGGAGGAGACATTTGATGAGGGTGTGGCTAACTGATGAGGACTAATTAGTCCGAAATAGATCTATCTTAGTCTCCCTTGAGTCTCCCAATAGACAGCAAAATGCTGGTTTGATGTCTGAAGGAACCTAGAAACTAGTGAATGGGATTTCACTGCGCTATGGCTGTATAAAGATCTTGATTTACTGAGGAAAAAAACCCGGCTGAGAGAAAAATACACATAAAGGCCTACGAAAAGAGAAGAAAATAAATAAATATATATATATAGATAATCAGAAGTGCCCGTAGGATGACGGATCTAAAAGTCAAGAGGATGACCGCAATTGTGTGATCAAAGTCCATTTCTTTTTTCACTTTATTTATTTCATATCCCATCTTATTATTTTTGTAAACATCTCAAGGTGGAGAACATATCTAATACTCCTTCTATTTTCCCCACAACATGAACCTTGTGAGGGGGTTGTGATGAGAGAGAGAGGCATTGGTCCAAGTCACTCAGCTGGCTTTCACGCTGAAGGCGAAATTAGAACTCATGGCCTCCTGGTGATTGCCCCAAAATCACCCAGATGGCTTTCATGCCTAAGGCAGAACTAGAACTCATGGTCGTCTGATGATAGGCCCAAAGTCACCCGATGTAGGAAATGATCAGGTGGAACCCAAGGGTTGGGGGTCAAAGACATCATCAGTTTGAAGTCTCTAAGCCCCTATAAGACCAGCTCCCTCCTTGAAATTTGTTGACTCTTATCTGGTGCCAATTCACCGTAACCATTAATTCAGATTCTTAGGCATAGTAAAAAGTAAAGGTTCCCCTGGCACATATGTGCTAGTCGTTCCTGACTCTAGGGGGCGGTGCTCATCTCCGTTTCAAAGCCAAAGAGCCAGTGCTGTCCGAAGACATCTCCATGGTCATGTGGCCGTCGTGACTAAACGCCAAAGGCGCATGGAACGTTGTTACCTTCCCACCAAAGGTGGTCCCTATTTTTCTACTTGCATTTTTACGTGCTTTCAAACTGCTAGGTAGCATGAAATAAACTTGTAGCACTTTTGAACTCTATCTTGGTTCCTAACTTCTTGCACCTGACACCCAGCTGGCTTTCAGGCCTACGGCAGGACTAGAACTCACTGTCTCCTGGTTTCTAGCCCAGTGCCTTACCTACCAGACCCAACAGGTTCTCTTGCATGGCAACGTACCTAAAAAAAAAGAATTGGGCTTCCGTTATATGGTTGGGGGTTGCCATTTGATTTTTTTGACCCTCCCCCCTTATTTATTTATTTATTTATTTATTGGTTCGATTTATATGCCGCCCTTTCTCCGGAGACTCAGGGCGGCTTACAATGTGTTTGTTGTGGCTCCGTTGCCTGAGCCTGGGCTATCGACAGATGCAGACTCTGAGAGTGAGGGGGAGGAGTTGGCAAGGCCTCCCTCTCCAGGACCCTACTCTCTGGCAATGCCTCCGGAGGACACCGAAGGCCAAACGATAGGCTCAGAGCCAAGCACGTCCCCGCAGCCACAGGTGGACAGCGACGAGGAAAATAAGTGCTGGCTGGACCCTCGACAGAGGCTCAGGGAGAAGCGTGCGCAGCAGAGGGGAAGGCGTGCCAGAGATTAGCTGAGTCACTGGACCACACCCCACAGGCTATAAATGGGAGTGTGGTGGCCATTCGGACTCTGTGACGGACAAAGCTAATCTCTGGCGAGGCACTTTGCACCTTCGGACACAACACCTATTTGCTGTGGATTTAATTACAAACTGGACTATTCAAACTGTGTGTATTTTTGTCTGTGTTATCGGAGTAAAAGTTCTTGGCAGGCAGCCACGGAGTTGCTGCCAAGTTCCTTATCACTGACGTTGAGTGTTTGAAGAGTTTATTTAACCCTCGGCTGGCTGGTTGGGTATGTGCGTGGTACGGGGACAGAACAGCGTTAAGCAATAGCCTTCATACTTTTGTATATACCTGTTTAGTAGGGCTTTCAGCCCCCCCCAAGCGGTGTTCTTTTTTATACAAAGTCAGCTTATTGCTCCCCACAATCTGGGTCCTCATTTTATCTACCTTGAAAGGATGGAAGGCTGAGTCAACCTTGAGCCTGGTGAGATTTGAACTTGCAGTAATTGCAGGCAGCTGGTGCTACTTAACAGCACTTTAGTCTGCTGCGCCACCAAGGCCCTTGCAGATTGCCTAGGCTCAGAAAAGCAACATCTCTTCCAATTAACCCTGCACCTTTTACTTCTCAAAATTTGTGGCTTCTCAAAATTTGTAGCCATCTATTTACCGCCAATTGCGAATTTTTGTTGGATCTGCTGCTTCATTTGATGATGTTTACTTTTCAGCACGGACGGCTACAATGTGCTACCTTTTTGCAATTTAGTTTAGAAATGCCGGTCTCATCCAAAAGAGGCAGATTGTTCACGTTCACACCATATTGAGAGGAATTGTGGTGAAAAGGGAGGGGGAAATAGCCACCCACCCCACAGATGCAAAATATTTTCGAAAAGCCATGGGGAGAACCAGACATTGTAGGAGGAAACCATGTTAGTCTAGGTGGTTGTGGATGTGAATAATCTGGTAGCATCTCTTCCGACTTGCAATTTTATTAAAAGGCATAAACGCTTATGCCCGTTAATATGCCTTTTCCTACAGGTAGTCCTCAATTTACGACCACAATTGAGCCCAACATTTCTGTTGCTAAGTGCCTGAAGCATGCCTTCCGCATGTTCTCCATTTCCTTCCAGTCATCTCCAGTTCATGGCCCTGGGTTTAGGGACCAGAGAGAGGCAGGGAAACTCTCCCTGCACAGACTGAATGAGGACTGCTATTCTTTACACCTTTACTTATTTGTTTATATCCCATCTTTATTATTTTTTTCCAAATAACTCAAGGCAGCAAACATAACCAACACATTTTCCTCCTCCTATTTTCCCCTCAACAACAACTCTATGAGGTGAGTTGGGCTAAGGGAGAGGGACTAGCCCAAAGTCACTCAGCTGGATTTTATGCCTAAAACAGGACTAGAACTCACTGTCTCCTGGTGATTGGCCCAAAGTCACCCAGCGGCTTTTGTGGCTAAGGCGGGACTAGAACTCACTGTCTCTCTGGTGATTGGGCCCAAAGTCACCCAGCTGGCTTTTGTGGCTAAGGCGGGACTAGAACTCACTGTCTCCTGGTGAATGGGCCCAAAGTCACCCAGCTGGCTTTCATTGCTAAGGCGGGACTAGAAATTGTCTCCTGGTGATTGGCCCAAAGTCACCCAGCTGGCTTTCATTGCTAAGGCGGGACTAGAACTCACTGTCTCCTGGTGATTGGCCCAAAGTCACCCAGCTGGCTTTTGTGGCTAAGGCGGGACTAGAACTCACTGTCTCTGGTGATTGGCCCAAAGTCACCCAGCTGGCTTTTGTGGCTAAGGCAAGACTAGAACTCACTGTCTCCTGGTGATTGGCCCAAAGTCACCCAGCTGGCTTTCATTGCTAAGCGGGACTAGAACTCACTGTCTCCTGGTGATTGGCCCAAAGTCACCCAGTTGGCTTTTGTGGCTAAGGTGGGACTAGAACTCACTGTCTCCTGGTGATTGGCCCAAAGTCACCCAGTCAACCAAGAGCCGAGGTGGCGCAGTGGTTAGAGTGCAGTACTGCAGCTACTTCAGCTGACTGCTAGTTCAGCAGATCAGCCAATCAAATCTCACCGGCTCAAGGTTGACTCAGCCTTCCATCCTTCCGAGGTGGGTAAAATGAGGACCCAGATTGGCATAGAAATATGACTAATAAAAAAATTAATAAAAAATTAAAGTCACCAAGGTGGCTTTCGTGGCTAAGGCAAAACTAGAACTCACTGTCTTCTGGTGATTGGCCCAAAGTCACCCAGCTGGCTTTCATAGCTAAGGCGGGACTAGAACTCACCATCTCCTGGTGATTGGCCCAAAGTCACCCAGCTGGCTTTCATAGCTAAGGCGGGACTAGAACTCACTGTCTCCTGGTGATTGGCCCAAAATCAGTCAGCTGGCTTTCATGGCTAAGGCGGGACTAGACCTCACCATTTCCTGCTTTCTAGGCTGGTGTCTTAACCCTTAGACCAAACTGGCTTGGATTGAACTCCAGATCTCATCACCATGCTGACAGACTGGGTGGGGAGGGCCTTAAGGACACCAATCTCAAGATCCCAGACAGAAAAAACAAAATCTGGGCTAAGCCACCGTCTTCCCTTTAGACCCTGGCATGGCTCTCGGGCACAAATTGTTCCTGCCGACATCAAGAGGAAAGATGCAATAGATGTTTGGTGTGGGCGGGAGATTTTAATATCTTGCCAAGATTTAAATTGCATTTTATGTGATGCTAATCCCCCCTCATTAGATTGACATATTCATGTGGCTTATGAATTATTCAAAAGATAACAGATGGGGGGGGGGAATGAGAATGGAGACCGGGGGTGGGGGGAGGCCTTGCCTGTGAAATCTATCTATCCCCTTGCAGCTAAAATCCCACTGGGTAACTTGGAATTTTATCTGCCACAAAATGCATTCTTCTCTCTCCAGAAAGCAAATTTCTTTGTTTTGGAGCTAGGCAAAGCTTCTTTCCCACCCCACTTTGAGGAGGGGGCTTACTATGTCCCATCCTCGGAAAGGTCTGTGTTGACGAAGAAGGTTGCAAGCCTTGAATTGGAAACCCAGTTCCTTCTCGTTGTGAAAAATCTGCAGGACTCATTGTCATATTTTCCGGCCATAGGAAAGATTCGGGCAGTTGAGCTTCAAAGATTTCTTTCTGATGTTTCACCTCTCCCTCCCCCACAAGTGACAATTTCTGAGAAGCTGCTGAAAAATTGCAGTCAAGGAAACAAGCATGCGTGCCTTTCTCTCGTTTTATTGTTCTTTCCATACCTTTTCTTTAAATCCACGGCAGAGAGAAGCCAGCGAAATATTCACGTCATCTCAAACAACAGTTTTCAGGCCGTTTAGCAGCTGCATCTCCATTTGGGGCTCTCCAGAGGTGGCAGGCTGTGGCAAAAGTCAGAGCAAAGGAGTAGCTCTTTGGCCAGGATAAGGGGTACAAATACCCTAGTGCAGTGATGGCTAACCTTTTCTAGACTGAATGCCCAAAGTGCGTGCATGTGTGGCCTAATGCGCAAGCGCACGCCCGAACCCCCAAAAGGCCCCCCACGCACAGGCCCCCTGCATGCGTCCCATCCCCTGCATGCACACACGGCCTCCCCACATGCCTCCCGCGCATGCATGGCAGAGACCTGAAGACCAGCTGGCTGGCGGGAGGCGTGCGTCAGTGGTGGGTTCCTCTCGGTTCGGCCTGGTTCTCCCGAGCAGGTAGCAGTGACGATATGACATCACCGAACCAGTTCTCCCCCCCGCGCCCCCCCCACATTATTCTTACCTTTTATTTGGCCCCACCCCCAATCTATTGCTGCCTCCTGAGTCCCAACTGATGGCTAGAGAGGAAAAAAACTGTTTAAACTCTTGCTGCTAGGCTTCAAAGGGCCACCCTACAGCTGATCAGTGTTAAAAGAAAACAAATGAGTAGACTGGTGCCTGCAAAAATACATGAGTAGATCAGTGCCTGCAAAAATACATGAGCAGATCAGTGCCTGCAAAAATACACGAGTAGATCAGTATGGCTCTGCAACAGTTAAAAGCCTGGTAGACCAGTACCTCTGTTAAATCCTAAATAATTGTCACATGACCACCAAGCCATGCCCACAAAATAAGCCACACCCACAGAACCGGTAGTAAAAAGTTTTAGAACCCACCCCTGGCGTGTGTGCCTGCATGGCGGAGCTGAACTGGGGCGATGGCTCATGTGCCCACATAGAGGGCGCCTGTGTGCCACCTCTGGCACGCGTGCCATCACAGACACTCACCCAATGCTCTTGACTCTGCAGGTCATCCTTGACTTACAGCAGTTCATTTTAGTGACCGATCAAAGTTACAACGGCACTGAAAAACAGCTCTGAACTGAAGAAGCTTCTTAGATAAGAAATGAAACATTTTCAAAGAAAAAACCAGAAAGTCCAGTTGCCTCTTGAAAAAAAGCAGCTTTGAATATAGATAGCCCTCGACGTACCATTCCAAGTTACAACGCGGCATGGAAAAAAGTGACTTACAACCGTTTTTCACACTTACTACTGTTGCAGCATCCCCGTGATCACAATGCTCAGGAAGATTAATCTATCTCAGCATCTACTTCTGTCCTACTATCGCAGCACCATTGAGAGTGTCCTGACATACGGCATTCTTGCATGGTATGGGAGCAGCTCTGTAGCGGACAAAAAAGCTCTACAGAGAATCATTAAAACTGCCCAGAATATCATCGAGCTCCAGCTACCAGCCCTGGACGACATCTTCGAATCTCGCTGTTTGAGAAAGTTGCATAACATTCTCAGAGACTCTTCCCATCCTGTTTACAATCTTTTTGGACTGTTGCCTTCTGGCAGAAGATACAGAACAATTAAAACTCGGACCACGCTTTTTCTGAATAGTTTTTATCCCAGAACTATAATTGCACTCAACAATGAACTAAAGGGTGAGCTTTAGTTCATCAGTGAGCTGTTGGACAGCATTACTTGGTCTGTTGTGTGGATGTTTGGGTGGTTTACGGGTGGGGAATTTGTGATGGGTGGGAGTGTGTTTGGGGATTGCTATGTGTGTTGGACCTGGTCTTTGGGTGTCAAGTGAATTTCGTTGTATGGGTATACTGTGTATACATACCCATACATACAATGACAATAAAGTTTTATTTTTATTTTATTTTACAATTTGGACACCGGGCAAGTGGTGCACATTGATGAAATTTGCAGCGTCCCCGGATCATGTGATCCCCCTTTTGGGACCTTCTGATGAGCGAAGTCAACAGGGAAGCCGGATTCACTTAACAGCCACATTACTAACTTAACAACCGCAGCGAGTCACTTAACAACGGTGGCAAGAAAGGCTGTGAAAAGCGGGCGAAATTCACTTAACACATGTCTCGCTTAGCCACGGAAATGTTGGCCTCAGTTGCGGCCGTATGTCAAGCACCACCTGTATTTAATTTTTAACTTTTAAAAAAATGAAAAAGATGCTGGCATGTTGCAAACTACCAGCGTAATCGGGGTTTCCAGCATTGCCTCCAAGTGGCTCAGAGACACACATGGGAGATTTAAGAGATGGAAACGAGAGGAGCAGCAGTCCAGCGTCTGCTCTGGAAGTGCCCAGATAGAAGGCAAGAGGAGCCCTGAGGATTGAGAACATTCTGGGCAGGAAGAGAGGAAAGAAACCCCCTTGGCTATTTCATGTGGCTAAAGGCAGTTTAGGATGGACGCAGTGGCTCAGTGGCTAAGACGCTGAGCTTGTCAATCGAAAGGTCGGCAGTTCAGCAGTTCGAATCTCTAGTGCGCTCCCGTTACTTGTCCCAGCTTCTGCCAATCTAGCAGTTTGAAAGCATGTAGAAAATGCAAGTAGAAAAATAGGGACCACGTTGGTGGGAAGGTAACAGCGTTCTGTGCACCTTTGGCGTTTAATCATGCCGGCCACATAACCACGGAGTTGTCTTCGGACAGCACTGGTTCTTTGGCTTTGAAACAGAGATGAGCGCTGCCCCCTAGAGTCGGGAACGACTAGCACGTATGTGCGAGGGCAGTGGTGAAATGTAAAATTTGTTACTACCGGTTCTGTGGGCTTGGCTTGGTGGGGGAGGGTTTAATGTGACTGGGTGGGCGTGGCCAACTTTTTTTGTTTTTTAACTTTTCAAAGCATTTTTTCTAATGCTTTGAAAAGCCTGTGCTGATCAGGCAACTCAGCTGGGATCATCAGAGACTTTTCAAAGCATTTTTTTTACCACCTCTTCGGCCAAGAGGTTGCAGAAAAAAATGCTTTGAAAAGCCTTTGACTATCCCAGTTGAGCTGCGCGATGATCAGAGGCTTTTATTTTTTTACTTAAAGCATTTTTTCATCGGAAGAGGTTGTAGAAAAAATGCTTTTAAAAGAAAAAAAAAAGCCTCTGATGATCCTGTGGCTCAGCTGGGCATGGGGGGGGGGTCGCACAGGGATTTTTGCTACCGGTTCTCCGAATCCCCCGCCGCCATCGCTACCGGATCGGGCGATCCGGTCCAAATCAGGAGCATTTCACCCCTGGTTCCTTGTACCTTTGGCGTTTAGTCATGCCGGCCACATGACCATGGAGACGTCTTCGGACAGCACTGGCTCTTTGGCTTTGAAACAGAGATGAGCACTGCCCCCTAGAGTTGGGAACGACTAGCACATATGTGCGAGGGGAACCTTTACCTTTAAAGGCAGCTTTTGTGAAGGCCACACCTATCCCGGATGCTGTTTGAGTGGCAAAATGCCTATCACAAGGACTCACTATTCCAAATGCATCCAGGGCTCTCCAATGGTTTGAATTGAACCTTGAGTAATCATCATCATCTTTTAACGACCCATAATCCCTTGCAGGGTGGAGTCTGGGCAACTGAATGGAGCAGAGTGTTTACTGGCCGGATGCCCTTCCTGTCACCAATGCGGAGTTATATTCAGCAGATATATTGTCATCGTGCCCAGAGAGAGAAATATCTGCCTCTAGCTAGGATCGAACTCGCAGCCTCCTGATTGTGAGGCGAGAGCTTCACTTTTAGGCCACCGCACCACTTTTGAACCTTGAGTAATAACATGCAGAAAACCAAGTTAGCCATGTCTCTCCCCCTCCCCCCCAGTCTTTCCTACCCCCCAACAAGAGAGGCAGGAGCTTAATGGTCAGAGCAAGAAACTTAGGAACGACCTGCCCTCTAATGGATCGTCAGCCATTCAGAGTCTCACCTCGAAGCGTGAGATGGGCGACATCTAAATTTAATACGTAAATAAAGCAGTTAAAAGCCGGCGATGGGACGTTTGCGCCTTCAGACTTGCAAGATTGATGTCAGCCCTTCCAGGTGAAGCAGAGAAGGAAAGAGGATTAGGTGAACTTCTTGATTGGGAGGCTACATTAGCAGACTCTGGAAAGTCTGAAGACATAAACATCTCCTGCCACCAGTTTTAACTGGTTGATCCCTTAGAGTGGATCCTTCCTAAGGTTCTTTCTCTGAGCGTTCAGTGATTGTGGGTCCTGCCTCTCTTGTCTGGTTGTTTCCTAGGCAGCATCTTTTTTTCTCGTTCACCAAGATTATTCTTTCCTCCCCTCCCCTCTTCTTCCTCCCTCCCTCTTCTTTTTTTTCTCCTTCCTTTCCTTCCTCCTCCCTCTTTCTTTTTACCATCCCTTCCTCTCCCTCCTCTCCCTTCTTTTTATCCTTCCTTCCTTCCTTCCTTCCTTCTCCTTCCTTCCTTCCTCCCTCCCTCCCTCTTCTTTCTTTTTACCATCCCTTCCTCTCCCTCCCTCTCCCTTCTTTTTATCCTTCCTTCCTTCCTTCCTTCCTTCCTTCCTTCCTTCCTCCCTCCCTCCCTCCCTCTTCTTCTTTTTTACCATCCCTTCCTCTCCCTCCCTCTCCCTTCTTTTTATCCTTCCTTCCTTCCTTCCTTCCTTCCTTCCTTCCTTCCTTCCTTCCTTCCTCCCTCCCTCCCTCCCTCCCTCCCTTCCTTCTTTCTTTCCCTTCCCCTTTCCATTTCCCCTCCCTTCAAATTGGATGAATCCATAACAGAGAACCAAATATAACAACCAAAACCACCTCCAGGATCTCAACTGCCACCCTCCCCTCCCCGTCCCCCTTGCCCCTTGGAAGAGTTGCCGTTGGGGTTCAGTCTTCTCCAGCCTTGCCTGCCGCTTGAAGCAATTGTTTCGTTAAGGACGGAGCCACCCTTAACAAGAATGGAAAGAACGGCAAAAGCTGCAAAAATCTTTAGCAAAGCTGCAGCTCTGAAAGAGTTCTGCCAGGGGCTTTGCATTTTCACTGTCTGTGACGTGGATGAAGGGAAGATAACAGATGATGCGTGGGGAGAAGAACGGAGTGGGGCCGCTTGAACTGAAAAGTGGGATCCCGTTTTTGTTGCAGGCTCCACTTCCCTCCTCTCATGTTCCATCTTAAGGTTGGCTTCTACTTCAAGACTTCTTTCCTCCCTCCCTCCCTGCCTACTTCCTTCTTTCCTTACTCCCCCCCCTCCCTGCTCTTTCTTTCCTTTCTTTCGTCTTTCTATTTCTTCTCTCTTCGTTTCTTTTCTTTCTTTCCTTCTTTCTTTCTTTCTTTCCATCCTTTCCCCTCTCTTTCTTTGTCTCTCTCTCCTTTCTTTTCTTTCTCCTTCCTTCCATCCTTCCCTCTTTCTTTGTTTTTCCCTCTCTCTCCCTCTCCCTTCCTCCCTCCCTCCTCCTTCTTCTTTCTTCTCTTTCTTCTTTTTCTTTCTTTCTTTCTGTTCTTTTTTCTGTCTCCTTCCTTCCGTCCTTCCCTCTTTCTTTGTTTCTCTCTCTCCTCCCTCTCTCCCTCTTTCTTCTTTCTCTTTCTTTCTTTCTTCCATCCTTCCCTCTTTGTTTGCTTTTCCCTCTCTCTCTCCTCCCTCCCTCCCTCCTTCTTCCTTCTTTCTTTCTTTCTCCTTCCTTCCATCCTTCCCTCTTTCTGTTTTTCCCTCTCTCTCCTCCCTCCCTCCCTTCCTTTCTTTCTTCCTTTCTTTCTTTCTCCTTCCTTCCATCCTTCCCTCTTTCTTTGTTTTTGCCTCTCTCTCTCTTTCCTCCCTTCCTCCCTCCCTCCCTCCTTTCTTTCTTTCTTTCTTTCTCCTTCCTTCCGTCCTTCCCTCGTTCTTTGTTTCTCTCCCTCCCCTCTCCCTCCTTTCTTCTTTCTTTCTTTCTTTCTTTCTTTCTTTCTTTCTTTCTTTCTTTCTTCCTTCCTTCCTTCCTTCCTTCCTTCCTTCCTTCCATCCTTCCCTCTTTCTTTGCATTTTTCTCTCTCTCCTCCCTCCCTCCCTTCTTTCTTTCTTTCTCCTTCCTTCCATCCTTCCCTCTCTTTCTTTGTTTCTCTCTCTCTCCTTCTTTCCTCCCTCCCTCCCTCCCTCCCTCCCTCCCCCTTCTCTTTCTTTCTCTCTGTTTCTCTCCCTGGCTCATTCCTGACCTGGGAGGATTGTTGAGCTTCCAGGCTAATGAAAGGGTTCCGGCGACCTCCAAACCTTGAGGCTGAAGCAAAAGCAGAGGATTTCCATTTTGGAGGAGCTGATAACAGCCTGGAACTGGGCCAAAAGTGGGAGGCCTTTGCCAAAAGACATTGGCACAGCAGGCGCAAAGCACTGTGTGAAGCAAGGGGGAGAAAGAGCTGCCCCCATTCAATGGCAAAATCATTAAGGTTCAGTGATAGCATTTTGTTTCCTTTCTCTTCCTCTCATCTAAAGGTAGCAATCAGAACAAAAGGCCCTGCTTCCATTGTCAACCTTTCACTTCCCCAGAAACCCTGGAAAATTTTTTTTTTCCAGACCTATTGTACCCTTGAAATTCTCTCATTTGGGAGCTGAAGACGATGTAATGGGCTATCATAAGAACAGCTTTGAGGAGCAGGAGGAAAAGCCACAACCCAAGACAATGGGCAGATAAGAGAAACCTGGGTCCAGGGCAGAGATGTAATCTGAGAAAACGTTGTAGATTTGACCTCTTTGAGTTCTTTTGTATTTAAAGGCAGGGAGGAGGGAAGCATCCTTGGGCTTGGTTATTCTCTATAATAAAAGTAGTACAGGCAGTCCTTGACTTGCAACCAGAATTGAGCCCAAATTTATGTTGCTAGGTGAGAAATTCGTTAAAGTGAGTTTTGCCACATTTTTCTTGCCCCATTTTTAAGTGAATGCACTGCAGTTGTTAAGTTAGTAACACGGTTGTTAAGTGAATCTGGCTTCCCCATTGACTTTGCCTGTCAGAAGGTCGCAGAAGGGGACCACCACATGATCACGGGACACTGCAACCCTCGTAAAAATGAAGCAGTTGCCAAGCATCCGAATGTAAATTATGCGACCCTGGGGAAGCTGCCATGGTTGTAAGTGTGAAAAATGGTCATAAGTCAAAAGTTTTTTCAGTGCCGTTGTAACTTTGAACGGTCGCTAAAAGAACTGTTGTTAAGTCGAGGACTACCTGTAGTTAAGAAGATAACAGAAAGACCAGAACATATCCTCTCCAGCAACTTGGTACACTCAGATAAGCAGGGATTAACACCAGACAAACAATCAAGCAGAAAATTACTCTCATCAGGGAACTATCAAGGAAAAAAACCACCCCCATCAACATCGGCAGGACTAACTACTGTATATAAACAGGGAGCAGACCGGCACCCACAAGCACTGATGATATTATCTAGTTGGGTAATGAAACATCTGCAAGAAAACAACCAAGCTCAGAGAACATTAAGGTTTCCCCACCCCCGCCCCCCCTTGTATTTATAACTTTGGTTTCCTGGTCTGGTTTACCACAAAAAGTTGACATCATCCCTGAATTGAGGAGAGGAGTTGAAGGTAGGAAGGAGAGTAGTCTGCTGGTGAATTTCATCTCCTAATCCACCCATAACATCTCCACGTGTGAGAAAATGGATTGAACTCTTTTGGACTCATAGCCAAAATATCATTACAGCATGCTGAGTGAACTGAGCTCTTGTCATTGGCAAATCATGGTTTGAGCAGAGGTCTTCAAACTTGGCAGCTTTAAGACTTGTGGACTTCAACTCCCAGAATTCTCCAGCCAGTTGCCAAGTTTGAAGACCTCTGGTTTAGAGCTTAGCGTCATCTTCTCCATCGGTCGTGACCTCCAGATATCTAGGCTTCAATTCCTAGAATTCCCAGCAAATGGTATTGCGGGTTAGAGAATTCTGGGAACTGAAGTCCATTCAGCTGGAAAGTACTTGGGATAAGGAACATTGATTTTAAATGATGATAAGTGCACATTCAATCTTTTGTCTATAGCCAAAGTTTATAACAGGACGGAGAAATTTTGTTCTGGTTGGAGAATGTCCCTTTTCAAAGAATTGGGAGGGGAGGGACTGAGATCCATGGGGGTGCAGTCAGTGACGTCAACCAAGAGCGAGATCGATGGATGGAAGGATGGATGGATGGATAGGAGAGAGAGAGAGAAAGAGAGAGAGAGAGAGAGAGAGAGAGAGAGAGAGCGCTGAGTGAATGAATGGATAGGTAGACAGACAGATGGCTGAGTGAATGTGTGTATGTATGAATATGAGTATGTATGAGATTCAAGGTGCTGGTAATCATCTATAAAGCCCTACATGGCTTAGGCCCGGGGTATTTGGTGAACCATCTGCGGCCAGCGGCTGCTCCCCATCGCCCGGTTCGTTTCCACAGGGAGGGCCTCCTTGGGGTGCCGTCGGCCAGACAATGTCGGCCGGCGACCCCTAGGGAGCGGGCCTTCTCTGTGGGCGCACCTACCCTGTGGAATCAGCTCCCCCTGGGGCTCCGGGTGGCCCCTGACCTTCGCTCTTTCCGCCCTGGCCTTAAAACATGGCTATTCCGCCTGGCCGGCTTGGACTGAAGGGGTTTTAGAGGGGATTTTAATGGTTTTTATAGTTTTATTGGGTATTTTTAAAAAATTGAACTTTGTGTGTTTTATTGTTGTCCTGAGTCCTTTCGGAGATAGGGCGGCATATAAGTCCAAATAATAATAATAATAATAATAATAATAATAATAATAATAATAATAATAATAATATAGAATTCTTTATTCTATACAAGGAATTCGTCTTAGGTGCATATGCTCTCAGTGTACATAAGGAGAATAAAATACATTCATCAAGAATAAAAGATACAACGCTTAGTGATAGTTAAGGTTACTAATGAGCTATCAAATCGTACTAGGAAACAAATAAAAACAATATAAATTGAAAGATACAAGCAACACGATTATAGTAATAAGTGGGAAGAGATAGATACTAGTGAGGAAGAGAAGAATAATAGTAATACAGTCTTAGTAAATTATTTGACAGTGTTATATGCATGGATGGATGGGTGGCTGGATGAATGGATGGATAGAGAAAAAGAATGTATAGACTGCCTTAGTCTAAAGAGGCTTCAAGTCATATATTTTTTTGAGATTGGTGTGTTAGCATAGCACTGGAGAAGAAGAAAAAAGGGAGGTTCTGAACTCCAATTCTTAAGGGAACAATTGAAAGACCTGTTTAACCTCAAGAGCAGAAGAAAATGACTGCAGTTAAGAGTTTCCAAATATCTGAAGGGCTGATGACTGTTTTTTTTCTTCTTCTTTTCTTATCAAAGGCAGGGCTAGAAGTAATGAGTAGAATTAGCTGGCAAGTGGATGTGGGGTAAAAATTACATGAAATACAGCTAGTCCTTGATTTACAACTACAACTGAGCCCAACATTTCCATTGCTAAATGAGTCAGTTGTTAAGTGAGTTTGCCCCATTTTATGGCCTTTCTTAGACTAGACTAGACCAGACCAGAACAGAACAGAACAGAACAGAACAGAACAGAACAGAACAGAACAGAACAGAATAACAGAGTTGGAAGGGACCTTGGAGGTCTTTTAGTCCAACCCCCTGCTTAGGCAGGAAACTCTACACCACTTCAGACAACTTGTTGTAGCCCGTACAAGGAGGCCGTGCGAGGAGGCTGGTCCCTGTGCAGCTGGCACTCAAGTCGGACAATGAGGAGGTTGGAGAAGAGGTGGTGCCAGAGGCAGGGATTCAGCCAGGGCCTTCAGAACCTCCAGAAGCTCCCTTAAGTGAAGAGGAAGAAGAGGAGGAGCCTCTTCTCGATGCACGGGCGTGCAGAACTGCCAAAAGGCAGGAGTGGCTCCTCAGGAGGAGGTCTCGAGAGTAAGGCTTGGGGCTAATTGGCCACTCCCTTAGCCTATTTAAGGAGGAATGCCGACTGAAGCAATTTGCAGGGAAGAACTTCGTTCACATACCTTCGTGTCTTGTCTTGCTTATCTTATCAGCTTCCTGCAAATTGCTTCTGGGCATTCTGCCAACCATAGTAAGCTTTCAGTTATTATTCTTTGAATTCTTGGTGGCTTTTAATGCAATTAATTAACAGCTGTTGTTGTAAAAGACTGGTTTATTCAGTAAACTAAGATTTGAACGGACTTTGTGTGTGCTGCGTTCTTTGGGGTCTGTAACTGTTGTCACAGTTGTTAAGTGAACCACTGCGGTTGTTAAGTTAGTAACATGGTTGTTAAATGAATCTGGCTTCTTCATTGACTTGGTTTGTAAGAAGGTCGCTAAAAGAGGATCACATGACCCTAGGATCCTGCAACCGTCATAAATATAAGTCCTTTGCCAAGGGTCTGAATTTTGATCATGTGACCATGGAGATGCTGTAATGGTCATTTGTAAAGCGGTCGTAAGTCACTTTTTTCAGTGCTGTAGTAACTTCGAACAGTCACTAAACAAATGATTATAAGTTGAGGACTACTTGTATCATACCACAGGTGTCCAAGACACCTGGTCTGCGGGCCGGCACTGGTCTGTGGCATGCCAGAAACTGGGGTGCGCAAATAAGCGAAACCCCATCTAAGGCAGGGGTCTCCAACCTTGGCAACTTTAAGCCTGGCGGACTTCAATTCCCAGAATTCCCCAGCCAGCCCAGGAGGCTGCAGGGAGGCCTGTTAGGCCAAAAATGGGGGGCGGTGTGTGTGGCCAATCCCCCCCAGCATATTTTTCGGCCTAGGAGGCTACAGGGAGGCCTGCTAGGCCAAAAAGGGGGGGCAGGGGGTCATGTGCACATGTGCGGGGTGTGTGTGTGGAGGAACATGAGGGGAGTTGTGCGGCTTGGGCAGGGGGTCGCGCTTTCGGCACACGATGAGAAAAAGGGTTAGCCATCACTGGCCTAGAATCCAAACCACAGGCAAAACTGAGCAAGGACTGACCGGGGTTATGTCTTTATAGCCAAGTGTCCTGACTCCTGATCGGCCTGATTGGCATGTCTTTTAAAGCAATCACCCCTGAATTCAGGAGAGCTTCTCCCTCTGTGCCGGGTTGCAGCCAGGTATCCTAGCAAGGTAACGGCGGTCTTTTGATGAACGATTTGTGGTGTGCAGGACGGCTGCGTTGCTAACGGCGTTTTAAACCAGAGCGTAAGCTGCTATGAATCTAAACAATAGAAAATATGAATATATGTGCAGGCACTTTCTCAGCCCTGCCAACTGGAAAACATTGATATTGCCACCTTTCTGGTGGAAAACGCAAGGAAGCCTTCACTTCATTTATCAACATGAAAGACCATCTTTCCCTCCCTCCCTGTGGCCCACTCCACAGTTTAAAGACTCTGCAGCCAAGCCTGTGATTAATAAGGTGCAGCCTAGCATTTCCCCCCCCCCTTTTTTCTTTTGCCTGAGTGCCAGAAAAAAAACTGCACAAGTAACACAATTCTCTGGACTACCGAAGTTTTTTTGGGAGTGGGGGAGAAAGATTTCATCAGCCCCGAACCCAGCGGGCATCTGAGCCCCACGTGATTTCTCCCGTGGAATACATACGATAGATAAAATTAAATTTAAAAGAAAACCAAATGCCCCCATCGTCATCAACGCGTTGGCTGGCCAGCTTGGAGGTGGGAGGAAAAAAGAAGAATAGAAGGAAAGCTTATCTGGAGGAAACTTAAAAACGCTTGTGTTGGAGGTCACTTACACCTACACAGGTTGGCTCAGCAGCGGAGCCGCACAGAATAACTTCTCTCTTTTCAGCCTTGGTTAAGGAACAGGAGGGTTTAAATGATGAAAATCCAGAACAAAACATCACAGATAGATAGATAGATAGATAGATAGATAGATAGATAGATAGATAGATAGATAGATATAGACTGAAGAGTTTCGTGTGCTGTCTGCATCCCTTAGATCAGGGGTCTCCAACCTTGGCAACTTTAAGCCTGGCGGACTTCAACTCCCAGGAATTCCTGGGAGTTGAAGTCCTCCAGGCTTAAAGTTCCCAAGGTTGGAGACCCCTGCTCTAGACCATAGTTACCAAATTTTGAAGCCCAACACTGCCCGACAGGTACCAGCCAGGGAAGCCTATACCAGTATATTCGTATAATTATTTTGCACTGTTGCTGGACAATTCTTGTAGAAATGCTGACATTACAGCCACCTTGTAATACGCAGCTGATCCCTTGTGGAAGATCTTATGAGACCCCGGTGATTTTGTGTGAGATCTCACAAGATTTCAGATGTGGTGTTGAAAGCTCCGGAGCCATGGATCAAGGTCATATGATGGCACCAAAGTCCCAAATATCCTTTTTCCAAAAGGCAACTGGACTTCCTTGATTTTTTTTCTTTCCCCTTTTCACTTCTCATCCAAGAAGCTTCTTCAGTTTTAACCGACTGGTAGGGAATGGAAGGATTTATATATTCTTTGCAGACATCTGACCATTAGCTCTGTGAGAGTCGTTGAGGCTACTTGGGGGTTTATCTGTATCCTCAGAGTAACCTGAAACAGAGTGTAAATGGGCGTGGAAGCTTTTTCAAAGAGAAAAATGACATTTTTTTTCCCTAGCCAAATGACAAAATTAAGGTTGCATCATTGCAATATACAAACTCCGTTCCTTTCATGTGTGCATGTGACATTACACATACGAAAGGGGTAGAATATGAGCCTCGGTGGTTACAGTGGTTAGAGTGCAGTACTGCAGGCTACTTCTGCTGACTGCCAGCTGCCTGCAATTTGTCAGTTCGAATCTCAGCGGGCTCAAGGTTGACTCAGCCGCCCGCCCTTCCGAGGTCGGTAAAATGAGGACCCAGATTGTTAGGGGCAAATAGGCTGACTCTGTAAACCGCTTAGAGAGGGCTGTAAAAGCACTGTGAAGCGGTATATAAGTCTTATGTGCTATTGCTATTTTTGTTGCATTGGGGTGATGCTGCTGTCATAATTTGCCATCCCTTGATCCTATCTTGTAGAGACTTCTCATTGGGTAAAATCATGTATAGGTAGTCCTTGACTTATGACCAGTACACAGGACCTGGATTCAAAGTTCCAAAGCTTGTTCTCCCTCACCTGATGTCACAGGACCACATATACGGCCATTTGCAGCGTCCTATGATCACATAACTGCATTTTATGATATTTTGACCGCCCCCAAAAATATTATTTCCAGTTTTCAGCAAAATCAGCCCATAGTGAACCATAAGTACGGCTGCAGTGCTCACTTAATAACCAACACAACAAAAATCGTAAAATCAGTCGGTGATGTGGGTGACCCGAATTACGACGGTCACAAGTATGACCATGATGGGCAGGTTCCATGATGGTTGTAACTCAAGGAGTAGCCCAAATGCAGCAGCTAAAGTCCAAACAAGGTGCCGGGATTAGTGTTGTATCCTCCACTGGCTGCCAGTTGTCTGCCAAACACAATTTAAAGTGTTGTACTCATCACAAATGCCTTAAAGCAGTATTTCTCAACCTTGGTAGCTTGAAGATGGGTGGACTTCAACTCCCAGAATCCCCCAGCCAGCACTGCTGGCTGGGGGATTCTGGGAGTTGAAGTCCACCCATCTTCAAGCTTCCAAGGTTGAGAAACACTGCCTTAAAGGCTTTGGACCATTTCTTGCTCACTCTGGGCCAATTCTCCAACTCGAAAAATCACTCCATTGAAATTTAATCAACGCTCAAGTAAAAATTGACTTGCATCCCTTGGTAGACAATTCCTGCTCCTCCTGAATCTCCTATTAGCTCAGCAGAACAAGTATGGATTTTCCTGGCAAAGTAAAATTAATTAGAAAAAAACACAAAATGCTTGAAGAAGTTGCTTTGATCGTTTTGTCCCTCCCCTCCCCCCCCGTTTTGTTTTCTGACTCATTCTTGTTTGTGGCTGCCTTGTTCCTCGGTGCTTCTTTTTTTATTTGCCATTTCTGACGAATATAACAATGCAGAGATACGCACCAGTGCACATTGACACACAAACAACATCACTTCTTCGCCAAGCATATTGCGATGTCTGGATAAGATGTAGGATTAGTGATAAAGGAAAGGAAGAGAAGAGAAGAAAAATTAAGTTAAACTCCGGTTCCATGAGTGGCCTCGGGGAAGTTTGAAAGACAATATTGCAGTGGGGGAAAAAAACAAAAACAAACAAACTCAAATTTGTAAGCCTAGTGGATGGTTTGAATTGATTCTACTCCTAATCTACTCCATGGCCTCCATTTTAAGAACTGAAAAAGCAGAGGCTAATGTTTGTCATTTAAATAAAATATGGGCTATTTACTCATCCGTATTGGCACCCGGGGCCTCCTAGCTGAGCAAACAGAAGTCAAACACCAGCTGGCACAGCTGTGCTAGGGAAGATTTTTTTTTTTCCTCTGGTTCTTTCAAAGGTGCGATAAAATAAGTCCATCTTGTGGCTTTTGTGCTCTGGGTCGTGCCAGGGATGGTCAGTCACCTAGAATCCCAGATTGGAAGGGGCCTTGAAGGCCATTTAGACCAGGGGTGTCAAACTCAATTTCATTGAGGGCAGGGGTGAAATCTAAAATTTGTTACTACCGGTTCTGTGGGTGTGGCTTGGTGGTGGGGGTAATGTGACTGGGTGGGCGTGGCCAACTTTTTTTAAAAAAAACTTTTAAAAGCATTTTTTCTACAACCTTAAGAGGTTGCAGAAAAAAAATGCTTTTAGAAGCCTCTAATGATCCCAGCTGAGCCGCGCGATCATCAGAGGCTTTTTTTTTCTCCGAACCACCTACCGCCATCGCTACCGGATCGGGTGATCCGGTCCGAACCGGGAGCATTTCATCCCTGATTGAGGGCCATATCAAGGTTGTGTTTGACCTTGAGGGCTGGGGTGGGTGTGGCCAGGGTGGGTGTGGCCAGTTTGATGTCACTCATGTCGGGGGCGCCTATGGTGGCCTGAGTGCTGTGCCAGCAAAAATGGGCTCCCGAGCTCTGTTTTCGGCTACGACGGCCTCCTGCAACCCTCTGCCAGCAAAAAATGGAGCTCGGGAGGGTTGCATGCGGTCCTCCCAAGCTCCATTTTTGCTGGCAGAGACACCGAAGGCGGGTCCTTCACTGTTTCCAGGGCAGTCCTGTGGGCCAGATCTAAACACCCCTCGCCCCCAGGACTTGAGTTTGACACCCCTGATTTAGACTGACTCCATTTTGTGGAGGAGATCTACTCTTATCAGGGCACAAGGGCAGGCAATCCTTGACTTAGGACCGCCACTGAGCCCCAAATTTCCATTGCTAAGCAAGGCAGTTGTTAAGTGAATTTTGCTCCATTTTATGACCTTTCTTGCTACAGATGCTAAGTGAATCACTGACAGGGTTGTTAAGTGGCTTCCCCGTTGATTTTGCTTGTCAGAAGGTCGCAAAAAAGGATCGTGTGACCCCCCTGGACACTGTACCTGTCATGAATATGAGTCAGTTGCCCAGTGTCCGAATTGTGATCAGTTGACCATGGGGTATACTGCAATGGTCATAAGTGTGAAAAACAGCCATACGTCACTTTTTCCAGTGCCATTGTAACTTTGGACTGCCATTAAACAAATGGTTGTAAGTTGAGGACTGCCTGTTGCATATGGGTCATCTGATCGCCATTTGTGACTTTCCCTGCTGCTTTCCTACAAGCAAAGTCAATGGAGGAAACTGGGTTCACTTAACGACTGTGACCAAAAACGTTCATAAAAACAAGCACAGTCATACAATGACTCACTTAATGATGGCATCGCTTAGCGACTGAAGCACCGGTCCCAATTGTGATCATAAGTCGAGGACTATCTGCATTGTCTAACCCAGGGTTCTCCAACCTTGGCAACTTTTAAGATTTGTGGACTTCAACTATGCTTTGACTGGCGCATAGCTGTCTGCAAGGAATATAAATCCTTCCATTCCCCACCATCCAGTCAGAGCTGAAGAAGCTTCTTGGATGAGACGCGAAACATCTTCAAAGAAAAGGAAAAAGAAGAAAGTCCAGTTGCTTCTTGAAAAAAGCACTTTTGGGGCGAACTGTTGTAAGTTGAGGAATACCTGTATTCAGGGGTGGGTTCTAAATTTTTTTACTACCGGTTCTGTGGGCGTGGCTTTTTTGTGGGCGTGGTTTGATGGTCATGTGACAATTCTTTAGGATTTAGCAGAGGTACTGGTCTACCAGACTGTTAACTGCTTGCAGAGCTGTACCGGTCTACTCATTTGTTTTTGGAGGCACCGGTCTACCCATTTGTTTTTCGAACGCACTGATCTACCACCACACTGCCTTTTAACACTGATCAGCTGTAGGGCAGCCCTTTGAAGCCCCATGGCAAGAGTTTAAACAGTTTTTTTCCTTCTAGCCGATCAGCTGGGACTCGGGAGGCAGCGAATAGATTGGGGGCGGGGCCAAATAAAAGGTAAGAGTAACGCGGGGGGGGCAGAGGGCCCAGCTCCTGAACAAAGAGAACCGGTTTGGTGACGTCATATCGTCACCGCTACCGGCTTGGCCGAACCGGGCCGAACCGGGAGGAACCCACCACTGCCTGCAATTTATACTCCCAACAACCCTGTGAGGGAGTTCGAAGCCAAGAGATACTATGTTTGACGAATTCCAACCCGGAATTCGTCAAACCGGGAATCTGGGCCCATTTGCTGCTCAAGGACCCTTGTGGGTGCTTATAATTCCTCCTCTGCCATTTATTGTTGATGGCTGGGTTATGGATTTGTTATTGAACCAGACAGTTCTCTTGACAGGAAGGGGAAGGACAAGCTGAATACAGAGAAACCTTTTCTCGGTGAGCCCCCCTCCCTTTCCTCCCCAAGGGAAAATCAGTGTGACATTATTGCACACTTGAATGCCTGGATCCATTCCATTGAAATGCAAATTCTGACTTTCTCCCAGACAGGGAGACATCTTGGCTTTGCCATCAGAAATAATTAGCTGTGATGGGAAGGAGGAAATAGCATTGCTAAGAGGCCATGGGACTTCATTCCTTCCTGTGCTTCTGCCTACTTCTCCAGGTTCCTGTCAATGCTGAAACTGACCTGACAGAGGCCATTTTGAGGGTTCAGTGTTGCCACATTGGAGTTGAGGGATAGGGAGGGGAGACTAGAGAGAGCTCGGGGATTTGTAGTCAAAACAAAATACTTTCTCCTGGGAACCAAGGACATTCCCACAGGTGGTCAGAGAGAGGAGGAGTGAAGTTACCAGGCAACCAGAGGGTGCCTTGATTGGACCATGTGACTGATTGTTTGGGAAAGGGGAAAAACTTTTACTTGTAAGTAGGTGAAAACCGCAGGAACAATCAGAGTCGGTTTTCACTAGCCTGTGCCAATATGATAAGTCCAATAAAACTATTCTTTGAGGAACCCACCTGCCTCGAAGTTCTGTTTGCTATGGGCGTATTACTTGGAACCCTGACAGTTACATAGTTCTATACAGGTAATAGTCCTCGACTTACAACCATTTGTTTAGTGACCATTTGAAGTTACAACGGCACTGAAAAAAGTGACTTAGGACCGCTTTCATACTTACGACCAATCACAGCATTCCCCAGGTTCACGTGATCCAAATTCAGACGCTTGGCATTTGGCCTGTAGAGGTAGTCCTCGACTTACGACAGTTCATTTAGTGACCGTTCAAAGTTACAACGGCACTTTGAAAAATGTGACTTATGACCGCTTTTCAGAACTACAACCTTTGCAGCATCCCCATAGTCATGTGATCAAAATTCATATATTTGGCAACTTGTTCATATTTATGACGGTTGCTATGTCCCAAGTTCATGTGATCCCCTTTTACGACCTTCTGACCAAAAAAGCCAGATTCATTTAACGACTGGGTTACTAATTTATCAACTGCAGTGATAGACTTAATAACTGTGGCAAGAAAGGTCGTAAAATAGGATAATTGACCAGCAAAGTCAACGAGGAAAGTAAGATTCACTTAACTACCATGTTACTGACTTAACAGTGATTCACTTAACAGCTGTAGCAAGAAAGGTTGTAAAATGGGGCGCAACTCACTTAACAACTATTGCTTAGCCATGGAGATTTTGGGCTCAGTTGTGCTCGTACATCAAGGCCTACTTGTAATCGTCACCTGATTGTGTTGGTAGAAGGTATATTTGAAGTGTGTGCCTCTTTAAGTCGACCCAAAAATAAGAGGGATGTATTTTGGCTTGTACTGACCATTTTATTAGCTGGTACTCTATGATTACTTTTAAAATCTTATCAAATCTTAAAATATGGGATCCTTTTTTATTCCTAGTGCAGTGTTTCTCAACCGTAGCAACTCTATGAGGTGTGGACTTCAACTCCCAGAATTCCTCACCCAGCAAGCTTTTTTTTTTTTTTTTTAATTTGATTTATATGCCGCCCTTCTCCGGAGACTCAGGGCAGCTTACAATGCGTTAAGCAATAGCCTTCATACTTTTGTATATTTATACAAAGTCAGCTTATTGCCCCCACAAACTGGGTCCTCATTTAACCTACCCTAGAAAGGAGGCTGGTGAGATTCAAACTTACAGTAATTGCAGACAGCTGGTGTTAATCACAATGCTATCAGTCTGCTGAGCCACCAGGCCCGCTCCATCAAAGATGGGCAATCAGTAAATAAAATCTGCAAACAATTTCTGTCTTGCGGCCCAAAAATTAGCTAGTGCTAGCCCTGAAGACACCAATAGCTGAATTTGACTCGAGGGATTTTATTTATTTTGTTTACAGGTAGTCTTTGACTTATGACAATAATGAATCCTGCTCATTATGGTTGTATGCTGTGGTAGTCTGACTGATCCTATTTTACAACCTTTTTGTGGTGGTCTTTAAATGCATGCCATGGTCATTAAGCAAATTCATTGTTTGTTAAGGCCGGTTTTGCTGAAAACTGGAAGTAAATGCTGAGGGGGTGGGGGTGGGTGGGAGACAGTTGTCACAATTTTGGAATTGGGTCATAAGTACCCCCAGGGAGGTCTGTTGAACTTTCAATGGTTCCCTAAGCAATCGGTCATAAGTTGAAGACTAGCAATAGCAATGGCATTTAGACTTATATACCACTTCACAGTGCTTTACAGCCCTCTCTGAGCAGTTTACAGAGCCAGCCTACTGCCCCCAACAATCTGGGTCCTCATTTTACTGACCTCAGAAGGATGGAAGGCTGAGTCAACCTTGAGCCGATGAGGATTGAACTGCTGGCAGTCAGCAGAATTAGCCACAATGCTGCATTCTAACCACTGCGCCACCACAGCTCTAATATACTTATACTACCTGTATTAAACTGTCCGTTGTGCCCTAGTCTAGTGCTTCTAAGTGGCTAACAAAATATAAAAACATAAAACAGATGAAGATAAAATAAATAAAGGGCCTGGTGGCTCAGCAGACTGATAGCATTGTGATTAACACCAGCTGTCTGCAATTACTGTAGGTTCGAATCTCACCAGGCTCAAGGTTGACTCAGCCTTCCATCCTTTCTAAGGTAGGTAAATTGAGGACCCAGTTTGTGGGGGCAATAAGCTGACTTTGTATAAATATACAAAAGTACGAAGGCTATTGCTTAACGCATTGTAAGCCACCCTGAGTCTCCGGAGAAGGGCGGCATATAAATCAAATAAAAAAAAAATGCAATCTAGATGTTGGAGAACAAGCATCCCAGATGGGAGGAGGGCGGGGGTGTCAAACAGGGAATTAGCCTAGATAGACTCACCACACAAACACAAGAGGGCACAGTCTGACCTCCCACTGAATACCTTTGAGCCAGTGGTGAAATCCAAATTTTTTTACTACCGGTTCTGTGGGCATGGCTTGATGGTCATGGTGTGGCTTGGTGGGTGTGGCAGGGGAAGGATACTGCAAAATCTCCATTCCCACCCCACTCCAGGGGAAGGATACTGCAAAATCCCCATTCCCTCCCCACTCCTGGGGGAAGGATACTGCAAAATCTCCATTCCCATCCCACTCCAGGGGAAGGATACTGCAAAATCCCCATTCCCTCCCCGCTCCTGGGGGAAGGATACTGCAAAATCTCCATTCCCACCCCACTCTGGGGCCAGCCAGAGGTGGCATTTGCCAGTTCTCCGAACTACTCAAAATTTCCGCTACCGGTCCTCCAGAACCTGTCAGAACCTGCTGGATTTCACCCCTGCTTTGAGCCTTACCTGGCCTTTCCCAGGTGAGAACTGCCAATATGGGGAGATTCCTATATTATAGGCTGAGAAAAATAAAGTAACCCATTTGAACTCTACACCTCTGGATCTGGTTATCTGTTATCTTATTATATTGTACAATATAATACAATACAATATAATACAATGTAATACAATATAATTCAATGTAACTGTGGCTGGAAACCTCACCCAAAGCACATCATAAACCATATATACCAGACCCAATTAACATTCTGGCCCCCAATAAATGAGAAAAGGGTCTTTAATGCTCTCTGGAAACCCAGCAGGGCTGGGGCCATTTAAATTTCCGGAGGGAAGTTGTTTCCTGGAAGAGAAATAGTGCCTGCACACCTGAGCCCAGTCGGGGATTCACAAATTTGATGAATGAAGAGAAAAGATACATTCTCTCCTGCTTTCAAATTCCAACATATAGGCTTATCTAATGAAAAAGGCTGCGGTTCATTTAATTCCCTCTAAAGTAAACATTTCTCAGTTACGCTCATAATTGATTTTGGAAAACCCAGATGCAGGGATAGAAGGAAGGGCCATCATTCAGGTTTAGCACAATTTTTGTCACATTCAGCCTCTGTTCTTTTCTGGGAGGAGAAGGAGGACATCATAATAATAATAATAATAATAATAATAATAATAATAATAATAATAATAATAATAATAATAATAATAATAATAATAATTTTATTTCTATACCGTCCTTCTCCCGAAGGACTCGGGGCGGTGTACAGCCTATTTAAAAACACAAGACAAAAACAACAATAAAAATTTAAAATGATTAAATAGATTTGGCTCAATTTAAAACCCCAGAAATTTAAAATACCCCAATTTAAAATTACTATGTTGATAGCCCGGCCTGGCGGAACAACGGGGTCTTCAGTGCGCAGCGAAACACCCGGAGGTCGGAGATCTTACGTATTTCCGGGGGCAGTTCATTCCACAGGGCTGGGGCTCCCACAGAGAAGGCCCTCCCCCTGGGTGTCGCCAGCTGACACAACTTGGCCGATGGCACCCTGAGGAGACCCTCTCTGTGGGAGCGGACTGGCCGGTGGGAGGCTATTGGTGGCAGAAGTCGGTCTCGAAGGTACCCGGGTCCTGTGCCATGGAGCGCTTTAAAGGTGGTGACCAACACCTTGAATCGCACCCGGAAGACCACTGGGAGCCAGTGCAGCTCGCGCAGGAGGGGTGTCACGTGGGCACAACGAGTTGCGCCCATAACCACCCGCGCGGCCGCATTCTGGACCAGTTGGAGCCTCCGAGTGCTCTTCAAGGGGAGCCCCATGTAGAGAGCATTACAATAGTCCAACCGGGAG
Organism: Pantherophis guttatus; assembly: GCF_029531705.1. The sequence goes on along the minus strand of NW_026843966.1, from coordinate 34,561,527 downwards.
GTGACAAGGGCGTGAGTGACCGTGCGCAGGGCGTCCCGGTCCAGAAAGGGCTGCAACTGGCGAATCAGGCGGACCTGATAAAAGGCCCCCCTGGCCACGGCCGTCATATGCTCTTCTAAAGACAGCCGTGCGTCCAGGAGGACGCCCAGATTGCGAGCCCTCTCTGTGGGGGGCAAAGATTCACCCCCAATAGTCAGCGATGGCGATAGTAACAGTAATTTCATGCTTCGGTCACCATCTGGTTGGACTACTAGAGAGCACTCTACTTGGGGCTGCCCTTGAAGAAATTTCAATTAGTCCAAAATGCAGCAGCCTACTTTTTTTTTTTTTTTTAGCATTTTACTGTTTGGAGCATATAACACCGTTGTTTTAAACTCTGCATTGGTCACCAGTGCGTTTCTGGAAAGTTTAAGGTGGTGGTTTAAACCTATAAAGCTCTTTTTGGCAGGGTGTCTACATTTATGAAAGACCACCTATTCCAGAGGTGTCAAACTCAAGGCACGCGGACCACATGTGGGGTGCATAGATCTGGCCCATGGGGTCGGCCTGGAAACAGGAAAGGACTGGCCCACAGTGCTTCTGCCAGCAAAAATGGAGCTGATGGGGAGGGGGGAGGCATGTGCCCCCCCCCCGGGCTCCATTTTTGCTGGCAGAGGGCTATCAAAATAAACTAAAAACAAAACAAAAAGATAAAAGTTTCCCCTTTTGCATTTGAGCATGCAAAAAATGACAGGAAAGGAGAAAGGGAAAGAGGAAAGACAAAGAAAAAGAAAAAGATGGGAAGAGAGCAAGAAAAGAAAAATAAGGAAAGAGGGGAAGGAAGAAGAAATGAGAAGGAAGAAGGAAGGAAAAAGAAAAGGAAGGAAGGAACGAACGAACAAATGAAGGAAGGAAGGAAGGAAGGAAGGTAGGTTATAATGAGAGTGAGAGAGGGTCTCAGGCAGTGATGGGTTCTAATCAGTTTTACCACCAGTTCGCATCGTGCACACACTTTGCGCACGATCGCTGAACTTGCGCTTTGCGCAAGCGCATTGGGTAAAAAAACAGCTGAGGCATGGAAATCCACTCTGCTGCGCCTTACAGCTGACCTAAAAACAAAAGAAATAAAGGTAGGTATAGCGCGGGGGTGGGGAGGAGGGCCCAACTGATGTTCGGAGCGAACCAGTTCGCTCTCCTATCAAGATTTCCACTACCGGCTCTCCCGAACCGGGGAGAACCGGTAGCAACCCACCATGGTCTCAGGTAAATCCTGACTTAGCACTTGGCCACCACAGGTGCCTCTGACACGAGTCCCATGTCCCGGCCATGCCCATGATGGCCACTCCCACTCCCAGCCATGCTCCCCCGGCCCTCCAGGTCAAATACAACCCTGATGCAGCCATCAATGAAATTGAGTTTGACACCCCTGATCTATTCAAACAACTAACAACCCACCCGATCAGCTCACACACAGAGAAATGTATTCCGATAAAAGAGGATTTCTGTAGCTCATGGTTGAACTGTGAAGTCCTTAGTGCTCTCTTGGGTGATTTCTTGCAGGTGTTTCATTACCCAACTAGTTCTTCTTGGTAGTTCCTTGATTTCTATAGAGATAAACCACACTTATATACTATTTAAAAGAGCCAATAAGAATTTAGGAAGGAAACAGAAAGACCAGAACATATCCTTTCCAGCAACCAATACCCAGATAAGCAAGGATTAACACCAGACAAACAATCAAGCAGAAAACTACTCTAATCAGGGAACTACCAAGGAGAAAACCACCTCCACCATCATTGGCAGGGCAAACTACTATATATAAACAGGGAGTGAGCCCGACACTTAACAAGCACTGATGATATTTATCTAGTCAGGTAATGAAATGCCTGCAAGCAGCCTGCAAGCTCAGAGAGCACCAAGGGCTCCATGGAGAAACTTATTATTCAGATGTTTTCGTGACTGACATTTGGAGGGTTGAAACAATCTCCAGGTAGAGATCAAGCTGGGAGGGAAATACTTACCCTGGTGTGAAAAGTGACACAGATTTTGTTGTTGTTGTTGTATTATTGTTGTTATTGTTGTTGTTATTCATTTTACCCCCTCCAGGGTAAAAGAACTGCTGAAAGCTAGAAGCAGGAATGATATCCAGGCCTTTCAGTCCTTTAAGACTGTTTGGGGGAATGGGTTGGCTCGTTTTAAGAAATCCATTTGCATCCATGGCTCCTTCTGAGGGCAAATGGGATTGCAACAGGCAGAGCCCAGCCTGGGCATCTATGGGGGGTAGGATAAGGAAATGGGTGGGAAAGGGGGTTGCTGGAGAAAATAAAGGAGGAAGAGGAGGAGCAGTATGGAAGAAAGTAATGAGTGGGTAAAGGGAGATTAAAAGGAAAGCAAATAGGGAGGGAGGGAGGGAAGGAAGGAGGAAAGAAAGAAAGAAAGAAAGAAAGAGGGTGGAAATGAAAAGAGGAAGGGGAGGAAGGAGGAAAAGGAAAAGGAAAAGGAAAGGAAAGGAAAAAAGGGAAAGGAAAGAAAAGGAAAGAGGAAAGGAAAGAGGAAAGGAAAGGGGAAGACGGGAATGAGAAGGAAAGAAGGAAAAAAGGAAACGAGGGAGAAAGTAAAAGAACATTTTGAAGGTAAAGAAGGAAAAAAAGAAAGATGTGCAATGCAAGAAAGAAGGAAGAAAATGCAATGCAGGGTAGAAAAGGGGGTAGAAGGAAAGGGGGGTATTTAGGGAAGGAAAAATACGTACAAAGAAAACAATTTATGCTACTGGAGGTTCATATTTCTCTCCCACTCCTTTTATTCTTCCAGATTAAGGATGGTCCATCTAATGCAAGATGTTGGCTGCTGGTTCCTGCTTGCCTATCTCCTCCCTCTCTCAGTTCTGGGTGAGTGAAACAATTGTGTGAAATGATAGGGGTGTGTCAATAGCTTGATTTATCTGGACAGAATTTATTTGTCTGCCTGTAATGCTGAACCCCCAATGATGGAATATTGTGGGGGGGGGGATTCTATTGACTTTCTGCTCTTCCCAGGTGCTTCTGGGTTCCTAGAAAAATCTGTTCGGATGTTATTTGAACCTGTGTGCTGGGCTCTCTGCTTCTGAAAATTTTTCTTTTTTGATGGATCTTTCTTTGATCTGTGGGGAATTCTTTTATGACACTCGTTGAACAAGTACAGATAGTCCTCGACTTACAACAGTTTGTTTAGTGACTGTTCGAAGTTACAACGGCACTGAAAAAAGCGACTTATGACCGTTTTTCACCCTTGCAACTGTTGCAGCATCCCCATGGCCATGTGATCGAAATTCAGATGCTTGACAACTGACTCATATTTATGACTGTTGCAGTGTCCCAGAGTCTCGTAATCTCCATTGGCACCCTTCTGACAAGCAAAGTCAATGGGGAAGCCAGATTCACTTAACAACCCTATTACTAATTTAACAACTGCAGGGATTCACTTAACAACTGTGGCAAGAAACATCATAAAATGGGCCAAAACTCACTTAACAAATTTCTCACTTAGCAACATAAATTTTGGACTCAATTTTGGTTGTAAATTGAACACTACCTGTAGCGCTTTTGAAGTCTATAGCATTCTGGAACATCTCAGCAAGACGGAGGTTATGACTTTGTCATGGATTATTTTGATTAGAAAAAAATAAAAGCAGTGTGCAGCAGCTGCCAAAAAAAAAGACAACACAGTTCTGGGCTGCATAAACAGAGGGATAGAATCATGTGAAGTGTTAATACCACTTTATAATGCCTTGGTAAGGCCACACTTGGAATACTTCATCCAGTTTTGGTTGCCATGATGTAAAAAAGATATGGAGACTCCAGAAAGAGTGCAGAGAAGAGCAACAAAGATGATTAGGCGACTGGAGGCTAAAACATATGAAGAACGGTTGCAGGAACTGGGTATGTCTAATGAAGAGAAGGACTAGGGGAGACATGATAGCAGTCTTTCAATATTTCAGGGGTTGCCACAAAGAAGAGGGAGTCAAGCTATTCTCCAAAGCACCTGAGGGCAGGACAAGAAGCAATGGGTGGAAACTAATCAAGGAGAGAAGCAAACTAGAACTAAGGAGAAATTTCCTGACAATTAGAACAATTAATCAGTGGAACAACTTGCCTCCAGAAGTTGTGAATGCTCCAACACTGGAAGTTTTTAAGAAGAGATTGGACAACCAATTTGTCTGAAATGGTATAGGGCAGTGACGGCTAACCTTTTTGCCATCGCGTGCCAAAAGTGGGGGGGAGTGTGTGTGGGGGTTGCTCGCGCATGTGCCCACACCCATAATTCTATGCGCCCCGCCACCACGCATGTGTGTGCAACCCCCCCATGCTCCTCCCACTTTTGGCATGCGATGGCAAGGTAGGGCCGTTTTTCGCTCTCCCCAGGCTCCAGAGCCTTTCTAGGAGGCTGGAGAGGGCAAAAATGGCCTTCTCCACTCCCCCGGAGGCCGGAAACAGCCTTTTTCCTGACTTCCGGTGGGCCCAAAAGGCCTGAAAATCAGCTGGCTGGCGCGTGTATGCATGCCGGAGCTGAACTTGCGTGCCCACTGATATGGCTTTGCGTGCCACCTGTGGCACACGTGCCATAGGTTCACCATCACGGGTATAGGGTTTCCTGCCTGAGCAGAGGATTGGACTAGAAACCTCCAAGGTCCCTTCCAACTCTGTTATTCTATTCTATTCTATTCTATTCTATTCTATTCTATTCCACTCCATTCCACTCCATTCCATTCCATTCCATTCCATTCCATTCCATTCCATTCTACTATTCTATTCTATTCTATTCTATTCTATTCTATTCTATTCTATTCTATTCTTTGTAGCAGTGTTTGATTAAGACAAGCATTTTACCTGTTGTGAAGTGCAGATGACTGGTATGCCCAGATTTATTTCCAAGGAAATTTGTGGTAGTTTTTAATATATATATATATATATATATATATATATATATATATATACATGTATAATGTCACCTCCGCTATCCACCTTTACTGCTAATGTATGGCTCTAGCGAGACAGACGAGAGCCACAATGAAGCAGATGGACACTTGTGTAAATGTCTCATTATCCTCCTCATCCTTTAACACTCAAGTGGGACTATGGTTGCCACAAGGAAACATTTTGACTAAAGTACATAAAGTAGGAGAAGTTCCAACAAGCTGAAAGGAATGAAGCATTGCTTAATTTTTTTATCACATGCCATCAAGTGCTGCCAACTGTTAGCAACCACATGGAGAGATTTTCCCCATGTGGTGATCTGCCTTAAAACTGCTCCTTCCACCATTCATCACTGTTAAGCCCATCCACTTCCTTGCTGGTTGCCCTCTTCTTCTCTTCCCTTCCATCTTTCCCAGCATTATGGACCCCTCAGAAAGGTAGGTCTTGGCATCATGTATCCAAAACACGATAAATTGAGCCTGATCATTTGTGCCTTAAATGAGAATCTGAGCTGATTTGCTCTATGTTCTATTTGTTGGTGGTCCATTTGTACGGTGAGAAATCTTCTCCAACACCAGAATACAGACATCATTTTTCTGTCCTGCTTTTTCTAAGTCCAATTGCTTCAATGCTCATCTCAATTTGAATTTAAGAAGAATATTCTCAGAATAACAGTGTTGGAAGGGACCTTGGAGGTCTTCTAGTCCAACCCCCTGCTCAAGCAGGAAACCCTAGATCAAGGGTTTCGGCAACCCGTGGCTCTGGAGCCACATGTGGCTCTTTCGTCCCTCTGCTGTGGCTCCCTGTCGCTCAAAATATGCGTCACAACTGCCAATGTGCGATACCCACCGATGCACAATTTATTAAGCTTTTCAACCCCCGGTAGGCCAACCATGGATAAATCCAAGAAAAGAAAAGTTCCAGGAGAAAACAGAATCTTTAATTCAACTACATATGCTAGTTTTGTGGCCACTCAAGAAATAGTCAGGCATGGGAAGGGTTTTGCGGCTCCCGGTGTTTTCTTTTCTGTGGGAATGGGTCCAAATGGCTCTCCTGAGTGTTTAAGGTTGCCGACCCTTGCCCTAAACCATTCCGGACAAATGTTTGTCTAATCTCTTCTTAAAAATTTCCAGTGTTGGAGCGTCCACAACTTTTGGAGGCAAATCGTTCCACTGCTTAATCGTTCTCACTGTCAGGAAATTTCTCCTTAGTTCTAAGTTGCTTCTCTCCTTGATCGGTTTCCATCCATTGTTTCTTCTCCCATCTTCTGGTGCTTTGGAAAATAGATTGACCCTCTTCTTCTTTGTTCTCACCCCTTTGTACAGATTGCCCCCAATCCTCTCCCTGCTCCCCAAATTAGACTGGTTTAGCAATGGGAAGGTCTACAGCAGTGGTGGGTTCCTCCCAGTTCGGCCCGGTTCGGCCGGTAGCGGTGACGATATGATGTCACCGAACCGGTTCTCTTTGTTCAGGAGCTTGGCCCCTCTGCCCCTCTGCCCCTGCCCCCACACGTTATTCTTACCTTTTATTTGGCCCCACCCCCAATCTATTGCTGCCTCCCGAATCCTAGCTGATCGGCTAGAAGGAAAAAAACTGTTTAAACTCTTGCAGTGGGGCTTCAAAGGGCCGCCTTACAGCTGATCAGTGTTAAAAGGCAGTGTGGTGGTAGACCGGTGCCTCCAAAAACGAATGAGTAGACCAGTGCCTCCAAAAACGAATGAGTAGACCGGTGCCTCCAAAAACAAATGAGTAGACCGGTGCCTCCAAAAACAAATGAGTAGACCGGTGCCTCCAAAAACAAATGAGTAGACCGGTGCCTCCAAAAACAAATGAGTAGACCGGTGCCTCCAAAAACAAATGAGTAAACCGGTGCCTCCAAAAACAAATGAGTAAACCGGTGCCTCCAAAAACAAATGAGTAGACCGTGCCTCCCCAAAACAAATGAGTAGACCGGTGCCTCCAAAAACAAATGAGTAGACTGGTACAGCTCTGCAAGCAGTTAAAAGCCTGGTAGACCAGTACCTCTGCTAAATCCTAAAGAATTGTCACGTGACCATCAAGCCACAACCACAAAATAAGCCACGACCACAGAACCGGTAGTAAAAAATTTTAGAACCCACCCCTGATCTACAGGGTTGCCCCGACTCCTTCAGCAACCAGCATCTCCTTTTCATCCCCATGGGCCAAGAGCTGCCCGCTACATATGACCAAAGCTCTCTCCTTCTGAAACCACTCAGAGGAAACAAGCCATACGCAAGGCGCAAACTCCAAGTTGCAAATAATATACAGGCAATTAATTATTAATGGTAACTGTAAGAAAGCATAAATAAAGAATGAAGGTAAAAGAAAGGAAACACAGCTTCAAAATACTCACCACTGGACGTCCTTTTCTTGTTACCATTCAATACCTGACAAACCTCTCTCTGGCTCAAAATATTAGGTTCCTAATTGCACAATTCTGCGCTGACTACACACAGTCACACACCCACCACTTTCACCTGCCTTTTTCTTAGAAAGAGGATTATTATATTAATAGGATAAATTAGCAACATGTGGCTTCTATTTATAGTGTACTTTGTAGATCTTGGTCTGATTCCAACAGTCTCTCCCTGCCAAAGTTCATTTCAAATCTCCAGGATGAGCCTCAGTGGCGCAGTGGTTAGAGTGCAGTACTGCAGGCTACTTCTGCTACCTGCCGGCTGCCTGCAATTTGGCAGTTCAAATCTCACCAAGCTCAAGGTTGACTCAGCCTTCCGTCCTTCCGAGGTGGGTAAAATGAGGACTCAGATTGTTGGGGGCAAGAGGCTGACTCTGTAAAAACAGCTTAGACAGGGCTGTAAGGCACTGTAAAGCTCTATATAAGTCTACCCTCAAAATGAAGCACACCAGAACAACTAGACACAAGAAGAGTTTTTTCCGATCGCCATCACTCTGCTAAACAAATAATTCCCTCAACACTGTCAAATTATTCATTAAGTCTGCATTACTATTACTATTAATCTTCTCATCGTTCCTATCACTCATCTCCTCCCACTCATGACTGCATGACTGTAACTTGTTGCTCTATCCTTACTATTTATGCTGATTGTTTCCTAGTGTGATTCGATTGCTTATTTGTACCCTATGACTATCTTTAAGTGTTGTACCTTATGATTCTTGATGAATGTATCTTTTCTTTTTATGTACACTGAGAGCATATGCACCAAAGACAAATTCCTTGTGTGTCCAATCACACTTGGCCAATAAAGAATTCTATCTATCTATCTATCTATCTATCTATCTATCTATCTATCTATCTATCTATCATCTATCTATCTATCTATCTATCTATCTATCTATCTATCTATGTGCTATTGCTAAGTGCTATGAGTCAGTACCCTCTATCAAAAGCCTTCTGAGTGGGGAAAGTGGGTCGGAAAGACATGGGGAGAAGGAGAAAGGAGAAATGAGATGGTCTTGTCCATCTTGATCTCTGCCCCACTGTCAAACACAGCTGTCATATTCCATGAGAGATTATGGTTTTTGTAGAGGGGAAAAATACCTCTATGTTTTCATGCTCTGGGAAAATCCCATAGACTCCAGCTTGCTTTAAATAAAAGGTAGTCCTCAACTTACAACAGTTAGTTTAATGACTGTTCAAAGTTACAACGGCACAGAAAATAGTGACGTATGCAGTGGTGGGTTCCTCCCGGTTCAGTCCGGTCCGGCCAAGCCGGTAGCGGTGACGATATGACGTTACCAAACCTGTTCTCCCCCCCCCCCCCCCCCCCCCCCCCCCCCCCCCACGTTATTCTTACCTTTTATTTGGTCCCACCCCCAATCTATTGCTGCCTCCTGAGTCCCAGCTGATGACTAGAGGGAAAAAAACTGTTTAAACTCTTGCCGCCGGGCTTCAAAGGGCCGTCCTACAGCTGATCAGTGTTAAAAGCAAACAAATGAGTCGGGTCGTAAGTGTGAGGACTGGTCGTAAGTGTGAGGACCTTCCAGAAATGATTCTGACCAGCTAGCCACGCCCACCTAGTCACATGACCTCCAAGCCACACCCACAAAATAAGCCACGCCCACAGTACCAGTAGTAAAAAAAATTAGAACCCACCCCTGGACGTATGACCATTTTTCACACTTACAACCATTGCTGCATCTCCATGGTCATGCTTGTTAGGCAAATCACTGCTATTGTTAAATGAATGACATGGTTGTTAAGCAATTTCAGCTTTCCCCCATTGACTTTGCTTATTGGAAGCTGGCTAGGAAGGTCACAAATGGTGATTTATGTGATCCTGAGATTTTGGAATTGTTGTAAATATATGCTGGTTGCCCACCACCTGTCATGCCCCCATTGGAGTATGAATCTACGGGGGAAGATGAGCTGGAACAAGAGCTGACAAGAGATCGAGAGGGTGGCTCCGTTGGCCTTGGAGGAAACTGGGGAAGGGCAGAGTCAGTCCGGGCAAGGCTTTTCAGGTTTAGAAAGGCTTGCAACAGGGAGGAGCAGGAGAGACAGAGCTCAGGCAAAGAGCAAGGACCACCCCCCTCCTGATCCTAGAGCATGGAGAGAAGAGAGAAGGTGAGAACAACGCAGACTCAGCCAGATACGAGAGAGGAGAATGCCCTGCCCCCTTCCTTCACAAGGCACATCTGGGGACTGAGATGTAAGGAGATGCTGGTGGGAGGGGCATTTGTCGGGAACAACCGTTGAACAAACATGCGCACTTGCCGACGCCTGGAGATTACTGTGCTGTGTCTTGTGAGGCTTGCCCGGTTTGCCTGCTTCGCTGAACTTCTTGCTCTGGTTACTATTTGGCTAACCTGTCTTACTGGACTGCTGGGCCCTGGTTACTGTTTGGATAACTTGGCTTACTGGACTACTCGCAGCCAGAGGTTGCTGAAGATGCGTGTGAGAGCTTTGGTCTAGAACTTGTAGTAAACGTGGGGACGTTTGGGGGCAAAGTTGGAGCAATAAAGGGGAGTTAGACCTGTTCTCTGGCTGTGTTGCTTTCGTGCCATGCCTCGGATCATCACACCACCCGAATACTAATCACATGACTGTGGGGGATGCTACTGCAGTCATAAGTGCAAGGACCGGTCATACCAGTGGTGGGTTCCTCCCGGTTCGGTCCGGTTTGGCCGAGCCGGTAGCGGTGACGATATGATGTCACCGAACCGGTTCTCCCCCCCCCCACACCCACGTTATTCTTACCTTTTATTTGGTCCCACCCCCAATCTATTGCTGCCTCCTGAGTCCCAGCTGATGACTAGAGGGAAAAAAACGTTTAAACTCTTGCCGCGAGGCTTCAAAGGGCCGTCCTACAGCTGATCAGTGTTAAAGCAAACAAATGAGTCGGGTCGTAAGTGCGAGGACTGGTCGTAAGTGCGAGGACCTTCCAGAAATGACTCTGACCAGCTAGCCACGCCCACCTAGTCACATGACCTCCAAGCCACACCCACAAAATAAGCCACGGCCACAGAACCGGTAGTAAAAAAATTTAGAACCCACCCCTGGGTCATACGTCACTTTTTCCAGTGCTGTCGTAACTTTGAAAGGTCACTAAACGAATAGGACTACATGTAATTTATTAGGCAGTTGATTTGAAAGGGGCTAGCAAGAACAGTTCAGCGGTTTCCTCCGCTCCTTGCTCTGCTTTAAATAGATAATAAAAACTCTCCTTGACCCCTTAGCTTTTTAAAAATGCTGCATGATGTTTCAGGATCACCCTTTAATTGTACTAAGGTGGAACTAAACTTCCTTTTTGAATTCTTTGCCCTCTTTGGTTGCATGGAGGTAAAATTTAATCAACATTTTATTGAATGTAGCCCCAATTGCCTGCTAAAAGAGGAAGAGGCCATGTATCAAGTTAATAACTAACGGAATGAATATACCTACCAACCAAATAGGCCTTTTTGCATTTTATGTTCCTTAATAACCATATTTGCAAGCAGATCATACCACTTGGTAAGTGTCCTTGGCTACGTTTTGTTTCTTCAAAAGAAAAGCATGCGGTATTCACAGTCCCACAGCAAATCTTTTGAGTCAAAAAATCCAAAGTGGGGGTGTCATATCACACACGTAGAGAGGAATGTCCTACCCCCCCCCCAATGTTCAGAAGGTCGGATATAATCAGGGTGGATTATAATTTTAGCAACCAGTTTCTGCCTGGTTGCTGGGTGGCCATGGCCATGGGGATGTGGTCTACTTGGCCTCCTGCACCATGGTGGGGGGGGAGGGGCGTCGGGTGTTTTCACCCTCCCCAGGCTCCGGAGGCTTTTCTTGATCCTCTGGGAGGGCGAAAACGGCTTCCTCTGGGCTCCAGAGGCCAGAAACGGGCCCATTTTTGACTTCCAGTACTTCTGGTAAGCCATTTTTCACCCTCCCCAGGCTCCGGAGGTTTTTCTCGAGCCTCCAGGAGAGTGAAAACGGCCTCCCCCGGCTACGGAGGCCCACCGGAGGCCAAAAACGGGCCCATTTTTGGACTTCTGGAACGGGCCTCCCAGAGCCCTGCACTTACCTGCCATCCAAAACAGGCTGTGTGGGTTCTAATTTTTTTTTCTACTGGTTCTGTGGGCGTGGCTTATTTTGTGGGTGTGGCTTGGAGGTCATGTGACTAGGTGGGCGTGGCTAGTTGGTCAGAGTCATTTCTGGAAGGTCCTCGCACTTACGACCAGTCCTCACACTACGCGACTCATTTGTTTGCTTTTAACACTGATCAGCTGTAGGATGGCCCTTTGAAGCCCCCGGCAAGACTTTAAACAGTTTTTTTCCCTCTAGTCATCAGCTGGGACTCAGGAGGAGGCAGCAATAGATTGGGGGTGGGGCCAAATAAAAGGTAAGAATAACGTGGGTGGGTGGGTGGGTGGGAGGGTGGGGGGGCGGTGGGGGAGAACGGTTTGGTGACGTCATATCGTCACCTCTACTGGCTCGGCCGAACCGGACCGAACCGGGAGGAACCCACCACTGGTGTGGAGACTACTGAGAGGGGGGGGGGCCAGCAAGTCCTTGCAACTATCGATTTGGCAAACCAGATGTAAAATTAGCATCCGGTTCGCTATCTATCTATCTATCTATCTATCTATCTATCTATCTATCTATCTATCTTTTATCCTAGCCTTTGCGTTTTTCTAAGTGGCTGAAGTGTTTGCACACACACATGCCATCTTTGCCTTTACAAATAACTAAATGGGTCCTTCTTGCCTCGGTGGCCTCTGTTCTTGGTCATAACCAGTTTCCACACTTGTTTTTTTTGTTTGTTTGTTTGTTTTTTACAACTCCTGTGTCTTGTTGTGGTCTTCTGAGGCCGTCTTGCTTTCTGGTGACTGTGTCAACAGGTGCAGGCAGTTGTCTTGACAACATTTTAATTTAATTTACTTGATATAAACACCGCCTGAAGTTGGTACCTAAATTGAATTACTTTAATTTCAATTAAATTTTCAGAAGTGGTTAACCCCTATCCACTTCTGGGCCACCTTTCGATTTCCTGTTCTAAAGCTGAGAAGGATAGATTGGCCCAAAGATTCCTAGGAAGATTCTAAGGGAAAGTGTGTGTGGGGGGGGAATGAAAACCTCAGTGCCTGACCCCCTGTGCATGCATGCGCATGTCCCCTGCAGGGGTCTCACCCCGTGCATGCGTGGCAGAGACCCAAAGACCAGCTGGCTGGCAGGAGGCGTGCGCGCATGCAAGGTGGACCTGGGTTGGGGCGACGCCTAGCGTCCCCGCAGAGAGGGCTCTGCGTGCCACTTGTGGCACACGTGCCATAGGTTCACCATCACGGTCCTAAACCATGAACGGCTTTAGAGATGTCCATCAATTGCAACCTGAAGCCAACTGGCAACCAGTACAGCTCACCGAGTAGAAGCATTATATGGGTATATTGAAGTGCACCCATAACTATAGGTAGTCCTTGACTTATGATCTTTACTGACCATTCAAAGTTACAACGGCGCTGAAAAAAGTGACTTATGACCATTTTTCACGCTTATGACCGTTGCAGCATCCCCACTATCATGTGATCAAAATTTGAATGCTTGGCAACTGGCATGTACTTATGACGGTTGCAGTGTCCCAGGGTCATGCAATCACCTTTTGTGACCTTCTGACAAGCAAAGAAGGGGAAAGCCAGATTCCCATAACAACCGTGTTAATGACTGAAGAATTGCAGCCATTCCCTAAACCACTGTGGTAGGAAAGGTTGTATGAGCCTTGGTGGTGCAGCAGACTAAAGTGCTGTTAATTAGCACCAGCTGCCTGCAATTACTGCAAGTTCAAATCTCACCAGGCTCAAGGTTGACTCAGCCTTCCATCCTTTCGAGGTTGGGGGCTATTGGGGGCGAGTTATTGGCCCCCACGGACAGGGCTCGCAACTTGGGCGTCCTCCTGGATGCACAGCTGTCTTTAGAAGAGCATATGACGGCCGTGGCCAGGGGGGCTTTCTATCAGGTTCGCCTGATTCGCCAGTTGCGTCCCTTTCTGGATCGGGACTCCTTACGCACAGTCACTCAGGCACTCATCACTTCCCGCTTGGACTACTGCAATGCTCTCTACATGGGGCTCCCCTTGAGAAGCACCCGGAGGCTCCAACTGGTGCAAAATGCGGCCACGCGGGGGATTATGGGAGCGAGGGGGCACTCCCATGTGACGCCTCTCCTGCGTGAGCTGCATTGGCTTCCAGTGGTCTTCCGGGTGCGCTTCAAGGTGTTGGTCACCACCTTTAAAGCGCTCCATGGCATCGGACCTGGGTTTTTGCGGGACCGCCTTCTGCCGCCGATAGCCTCCTATCGACCAGTACGCTCCCACAGAGAGGGACTCCTCAGGGTGCCGTCAGCCAGGCAATGTCGGCTGGCGACCCCCAGGGGGAGGGCTTTCTCTGTGGCAGCTCCTGCCCTCTGGAACTATTTGCCCCCGGAGATAACGAAGGATATCGGATCTCCGGGTCTTTCGCCGTGCCCTAAAAACTTTTCTTTTCCATCAAAAAGGGCTGGCGTGAAAACCCCCCCCTTTTTTTTAGCTTTTTAAATTGTCAATGGGTTTTAGTTTGAATGTTTTAAATTTTGGGCCAAAGTCATATAATTCTTTTTTAAAATTTTAAATTTTGTATTGGTATGTGTTTTAGTTCTGGCTGTGCACCGCCCTGAGTCCACTTGGAGAAGGGCGGGATATAAATTGAATAAATAAATAAATAGGTAAAATGAGGACCCGGATTGTGGGGGCAATAAGCTGACTTTATATAAAAAAGAACACTGCTTAGGGGGGGCCGAAAGCCCTACTAGGCAGGTATATACAAAAGTATGAAGGCTATTGCTTAATGCATTGTAAGCCGCCCTGAGTCTCCGGAGAAAGGGCGGCATATAAATTGAACCAATAAATAAATAAATAAAATGGGACAAAACTCACTTAACAACCATCTTGCTTAGCAACGGAAATTCTGGGCTCAGCTATGGTCGTAAGTGGAGGAATACCTGTTCTTGTGTCATCGCATTCCAGACCGGTGGTGTTTGAAGGCAACCCGTGACTTCCCTCAGGGTAATGGATGTCAAAGCCAAACAGATTTTATTCTCTGGAGACTGTCATTGGAGAGTGTCAGGGAAAAAAAAGACAACTTTATCATTGTACAGCTAGGGATAATTTAAACCGTTCTCTCTCCCTCGAGCGTGGGGGGGGACAAGATATAAGACAGCCTCATGACAACCTGAAGTGATATATGAGAAAGACCTTGAGAATCGGGATGAAGAAACTGCTGTCTAGGGAACAGTCAGAAAAGAGACGGCATAGCCCGCAGCTGCATAATGGGTGGAGGGAAAGCTAAAAAGGGATCCACGGGGCAGTTCAAGGGCTGTAAAGGAGTCAGCTGGAGATTTGAACGTTCAGACTTCCATGATTTTGTTAATGTAGCCTTACAATGAGGTAGAATTAGCTCTTCTGGTCCCAAAGGTGTTTTTTCAAGAGGCAACTGGACTTTCTGGTTTCTCTTTGAAGACATTTCGCTTCTCATCCAAGAAGCTTCTTCAGCTCTGACAGGATGGTGGGGAATGGAAGGATTATCAAGCCTGGAAGCCATCTTTTTCGTTGGATCTTCAGGCCTGCCACCTTCATGGGAAACTGGGAGGGGGGATTGTATGGAGCCAGGGTGATATATAGTCGTAATAACATTCCTTTCTCAGAGAGTCAAGGACATCTTGCCTTGCACCTGGACGGATGAAACTGGGAGGCATCTCCAGTTGGGACGGTGCTTTGATTGGATCATGTGATGGACCTGTGGGTGCTGGGCAGGGACTTGAACTTTCCTTTGGCTGGAGAAAACCCGGAAGCTTTCAGATTCGGGTTTTCCCAGATGTGTCAATATGACATCTGTAATAAAATGGAACTTTGAGGAAACGCAAGCCTCGGAGGTTTCTTTCGTTGGGGGTGTTATTTGGAACCCTGACAAGGATTTATATTCCTTGACCAGACAGCTGGTCATTTGCATCCTTTTAGAGAGTCGTTGAGGCCACTTGGAGGTTTGTCTGTGTCCTCAGGGTCGCCTGAGTGGTGCAAATGGGTGTGGAGCCTTTTTGGGACTGTTGAAAGGACTGTGTTGTAGACTGGAGATAGTTGATGTTATATCACCTTTATGGGCAAACATGACCTGGATGACTGAGAATCTCCATAGACATTCAGCTCCTCCGGTCGTGTTTCCTGTCTGGTCTTCCTGCCCAGCAGGGAAAAGAAAATATCAGGACACATCACAGCCAAGATCATAGTAGGCACACCAGCTGCATTGTTTAAATAGTGTTAAAGCTTTCTTGCACAGAATGGGACAACTCGCTGCGGCCAACTCCCTGTGGCGAACTCGCCACGGTCACCTTGCTCCAGGACAACTCCCCCCAGGATAATTTAACAATTCAGTTTCATTTTTTTTTTTTAAATTTGATTTATATGCCGCCCTTCTCCGGAGACTCAGGGTGGCTTACAATGCGTTAAGCAATAGCCTTCATACTTTTGTATATTTATACAAAGTCAGCTTATTGCCCCCACAAATTGGGTCCTCATTTTACCTACCTTAGAAAGGATGGAAGGCTGAGTCAACCTTGAGCCTTGGCGAGATTCGAATTTACAGTAATTAGAGACAGCTGGTGTTAATCACAATGCTTTTAGTCTGCTGAGCCACCAGCAGACTATTTATTTAAAATAAATAAAAATGCATTTTAATTTTTGTCATCTACATTTCATTCTATCCAGTGGTGAAATCCAAATTTTTTTACTACCGGTTCTGTGGGCATGGCCTGGTGGGCGTGGCGTGGCGGGCATGGCTTGGTGGGCGTGGCAAGTGAAGAATACTGCAAAATCTCCATTTCCACCCCATTCCAGGGGAAGGATATTGCAAAATCTCCATTCCCACCCCACTCTGGGGCCAGCCAGAGGTGGTATTTGCCGGTTCTCTGAACTACTCAAAATTTCCGCTACCGGTTCTCCAAACTGCTCAAAATTTCCGCTACCGGTTCTCCAAACTGCTCAAAATTTCCGCTACCGGTTCTCCAGAACCTGTCAGAACCTGCTGGATTTCACCCCTGATTCTATCCCTCCATTGGCATCCTTTCTTTAATGATTCTATTCCCCCGTTTCTTTGATATTAGTGTAACTCTTGTTCCACAGTAAGTTGTCTCGCGACGAGTTGGTAATGGCAAGTTGGCTGTGGCAATTTGTCATAGACCCTTTCTTGACATACCCAGATGCTTTCCATCATTTCACCAATCAGACCTCCAATTTTGGGGAGGGGGATCCTGGGACAGGAAAAGGAACTGCACCAGTGAAAACAAGGACGAGGGGTGACATGATAGCAGTGTTCCAATATCTCAGGGGCTGCCACAAAGAAGAGGGAGTCAAACTATTCTCCAAAGCCCCTGAGGGCAGGACAAGAAGCAATGGGTGGAAACTAATCAAGGAGAGAAGCAACCTAGAACAAAGGAGAAATTTCTTGACAGAACAATTACTCAGTGGAACAACTTGCCTCCAGAAGTTGTGAATGCTCCAACACTGGAAGTTTTTAAGAAGAGATTGGACAACCACTTGTCTGAAATGGTATAGGGTTTCCTCCCTATGCAGGGGGTTGGACTAGAAGACCTCCAAGGTCCCTTCCAACTTTGTTATTCTATTCCAATTCCTTCCTTGGTAGCTACTATATGGGTGATAGGGGCATCCTCGTTGGGGAGAGTATCCCAAAAGTCCAGTCTCACCAATTGTTTGATTAATTTTATTTATTAATCAGATTGATAGCCTGCTGCAGTCTCAGCGATTCTCAGGGGGCTCACAAAAACAAACAAACACAATATCAATAAGAGCATAAAAGGTGAAAGGTAAAGGCAAAGGTTCCCCTCGCACATACGTGCTAGTCGTTCCCGACTCTAGGGGGCGGTGCTCATCTCCGTTTCAAAACTGAAGAGCCAGCGCTGTCCAAAGACGTCTCCGTGGTCATGTGGCCGGCATGACTCAACGCCAAAGGCGCACGGAACGCTGTTACCTTCCCACCAAAGGTGGTCCCTATTTTTCTACTTGCATTTTTTATGTGCTTTCGAACTGCTAGGATGGCAGAAGCTGGGACAAGGAACCGGAGCTCACCCCGTTACGCAGCACTAGGGATTCGAACCGCTGAACTGCCGACCTTTCAATTGACAAGCTCAGAGTTTTAACCACTGAGCCACCGTGTCCCTGGAATTTAAGCTTAAAAACGCAGTACAATTATAACCTCCAACAGTATGTTCCATTGGCCTCCCATGTCCTCCAAAGCTGTCTTCAATGTTATCCAGAACACAGAGGCTGTTGGAAACCAAAGAACATCCAACAGAAAGTCTCAAAGGTGCTTTTTCAAAAGGCAACTGGACTGTTGCCTTTAAAAAAAAACATCTTTGAGGCAACTATGATCTGGATGATTGAAAATCTCCACAGACATACTTCTAACAAGGTGATTCCAGTGGGCTGTCCCCATCACTGAAAATCATACCGTTTTTATCATGTCAGCCACCCAGAGTCACATGATAGTGAGATAGGCAAGCATATACATCGAATGAATGAATGAATGAATGAGCCTTGGTGGAGCAGCGGACTAAAGTGCTGTTAAGTAGCACTTAGCTGCCAGCTGCCTGCAATTACTGCGAGTTCAAATCTCACCAGGCTCAAGGTTGACTCAGCCTTCCATCCTTCCGAGGTGGGTAAAATGAGGACCCGGATTGTGGGGGCAATAAGCTGACTTTGTATAAAAAAGAACACCGCTTTGGGGGGGGGGCAAAAGCCCTACTAAACAGGTATATACAAAAGTATGAAGGCTATTGCTTAACGCATTGTAAGCCGCCCTGAGTCTCCAGAGAAGGGCGGCATATAAATCGAACCAATAAATGAATGAATGAACGAACAAACGAATGAAATAAAATTCTGGATTTCAATCTTCCTGACTGCTGAAGTCGGATGTTTTTCCTAGCCCAAATGCAGTGGTGGGTTTCCAATATTCTTACCACCGGTTCGTCCCGCACACGCACGCTCATTTCACATGCCCGCCTTCCGCGCATGTGCTTTGCTCGCTCATGCGCCTTCCGTGCATGCGCCTGGCCTCGAAAACATGCCTAAATAGGACATCATAGAGCCGGGGCAGGTGGGCAGGCCCACCCATGATCTCTGCTACCATTTCGGGCGAACCGGTATGAACCAGCTGAATACCAAATGCAGTAGTTGGGGCAACTTTATTGGGGAAATGTGGCTCTATTGGTAACCAAGTGCCAAGCCATAAAAAGCTTCATAAATTAAAATTAGCACATTAAACTTAAATTAAACTCTAATTAATTTAAACCCTAATTAAAATTAAATTAAATTAAATTGAAATGAAATGAAACTTAAATTAAATTAAGGTTAGATTAAATGTGACGCACATGCAAACGGGGCAGGGCTTTAATCACCCAATCATAGCTGCCAATTTGACTTTTTGGACAACTCCTCTCCCATGGATGGTCCTGGCTAGTTCCTCTTGAAGCTTAAAGCCTGGTGTTAAAGGGGGCAAAAGTATTAGCTCTTTTAAAACTTTTCACAATTAGATGTGGTGGTGGACTTTAGGAGAAACCTTCCCATACTACCACCTCTTACAATACTAGACAACACAGTATCAACAGTAGAGACCTTCAAATTTCTAGTTTCTACCGTATCTCATGACCAAAATGGACACCCAACATCAAAAATGTCATCAAAAAAGCACAACAAAGAAAGTTCTTTCTGCACCAACTCAGGAAGCTCAAACTGCCCAAGGAGCTGCTGATCCAGTTCTACAGAGGAATTATTGAGTCTGTCATCTGCACCTCTATAACTGTCTGGTTTGGCTCTGCAACCCAACAAGACAGACACAGACTTCAATGGATAGATAGAACTACAGAAAAAAAACAATGGCTACCAACCTGCCTTCCATGGAGGTCCTGTATACTGCACGAGTCAAAAAGAGGGCTGTGAAAATATCCACAGACCCCTCACATCCTGGACATAAACTGTTTCAACTCCTACCCTCAAAACGACACTATAGAGCACTGCACACCAGAACAACTAGACACAAGAACCGTTTTTTCCCCGAACGCCATCACTCTGCTAAACAAATAATTCCCTCAACACTGTCAAACTAGTTATTAAGTCTGCATTACTATTAATCTTCTCATCGTTCCTATCACCCATCTCCTCCCACTTATGACTGCATGACTGTAACCTTGTTGCTGGTATCCTTAAGGTTTATATTTATTTATTTTATGTATTTGATTTGATTTCTATACCGCCCTACTCCCGAAGGACTCAGGGCGGTGCACAGCCAAACAATAAAATACACACATAAAAAATTTTAAAAAGTGGAATTAAAATCAAATTAAATAGTTTTGGCCCAGACAAATTAAAACCCCAATCAATTTAAAACCAATTTTAAAATTTGAATATATAAAATACTAAAAAATATTAAAATTTAAAAATCTTTTATAAGAGAGGGAGAAAATTAGGCCAGGCCCGCCTGGTGAAATAAAAAGGTCTTTAGAGCGTGGCAGAAGGTGCGCAGATCCGGGATCCTCCATATTTCCGGGGGGAGCTCGTTCCAGATAGTAGGTACCCCCACAGAGAAGGCTCTCCCCCTGGAGGCCGCCAGTCGGCATTGTTTGGCCGACGGCACCCGGAGGAGCCCCTCTCTATGAGAGCGTACCGGCCGGTGGGAGGCTATTGGTGGTAGTAGGCAGTCCCGCAAGTACCCAGATCCTGAGCCATATTGACTGTTTCCCTATGACTATCATTAAGTGTTGTACATCATCATCATCATCATCATCATCATTATTATTATTATTATTATTATTATTATTATTATTTCAATTTATATGCCGCCCTTCTCTGGAGACTCAGGGTGGCTTACAATTCGTTAAGCAATAGCCTTCATACTTTTGTAAATACCTGCTTAGTAGGGCTTTCGTGCCCCCCCCCAGCGGTGTTCTTTTTTATACAAAGTCATCTTATTGCCCCCACAATCCGGGTCCTCATTTTACCTACCTCGAAAGGATGGAAGGCTGAGTCAATCTTGAGTCTGGTGAGATTCGAACTTGCAGTAATTGCAGGCAGCTGGTGCTACTTAACAGCACTTTAATCTGCTGCGCCACCAAGGATCTTGACAAATGTATCTTTTCTTTCATGTACTCCGAGAACATATGCACCAAGACAAATTCCTTGTGTGTCCAATCACACTTGGCCAATAAAGAATTCTATTCTATTCTATTATTCACAATCACCTCTTCTAGCAATAAATGCCCCCCACTTCCCCACCCTCATCCTTAATGTAAAAAGAGATGCTGCAGAGAAGCTGGCAAAGATTAGGGAATTAGAGTCTGAAGGAAGGCAATAAACCAGGCTGCTTGAAGGAATGCAGTACAGAGTCTATTTCTATAAAAGATCAAGGGGAAAGTGGATGAAGATAAAACTTGGCAATGTTTTGCAACTGGGACTTTAAAAGAAAAAGAAACTGAAGGCTTGATTTTGGCTGTGCAAGAGCAATCTATTTGAACTAATACAACCAAGGCCAGAACTGGAAAAAAAAATCATCAAATGATTCAAAGTGCAGATTGCGCAAAGAAGCAGAAGGAACAATAGATTCCGATACTCGGCTTGTGCAAGAAGAAACTGATGATAAACAACAACATAGCACAGTTGCCCAAATGATTCCCTGGAACATCTGTAAAAATTATCATGTGTTGGTAATAAAAAGTTGGTGAGAACATAAAAGAGTTGAAAAAGTAGTTGAAAATGAGCAGAGCAAAATATTGTGGCATTTCCAAATGCAAACTGATAAAAGTCTTGGCTCATAATACACCAAACTAAAATGTGTGGATAATGTGTGTAGATAATTGATGTATAGATACCAGGAGATGGTAGAACAGAAGACAAAAGGATTGGAAAAGATCACAAAGTATTTAAGATCTGAAGACCAAAATTGAAAGATTATGGCATAACCCAGACACGGTAGTCCCGGTGGTTATTGGCACAATGGGTACCATACCTCAAAATTTTAAATAGAAATTTTTAAAAAATCTATGCATTGACAATGTTTCCATGTGTCAATCACAAAAGGCCATACTGCTTAGATCTTCACATGTGCTCCACCAATACATTACAACATCCCAAGTTCTTGGGAAGAAATCAATGTGTACGAAGGCCAATACCAGTTAATGAACTGGCAACAGCTGTGTCTTCACATTGCTGGGAACAGAAAAGAATTTAACATATTAAATTCTGCCAACTTCCAGCAACTCTTGGCATTCATTAAAGCAACAATAAAGCAACTCATTAAGCAGCTGTGTCTTTTTCTAAACTCAAGCAACAGGTGCTGCGTTCACACGCCTTACCTATTTTGAGGCATCTTTTCAGACACTAAAGCACTGAAGTGCTGGGGAAAAAATTGCTTCATTTGCAACTGGGGTCTCTCTGTCTTGTAGCCAACGCTTCATTTCACGATGCCCAAGATGACATAGAAGCAAAGAAAAGTCATAGCAGAAAAAGACCGAGTGATCCATCGAATCTGCCCTTTGATTTTTTAAAAAAATTTGCCAGATGATCGACATGTGTTTATCCCAAGCATATTTAAACTAATAAGGGACGCAGTTACTAATAAGGGACGCGGTAGCTCAGTGGCTAAGACGCTGAGCTTGTTGATCAAAAGGTCGGCAGTTCAGCGGTTCGAATCCCTAGTGCCGCGTAACGGGGTGAGCTCCCGTTACTCGTCTCAGCTTCTGCCAACCTAGCAGTTCGAAAGCACGTAAAAAAAAATGCAAGTAGATAAATAGGGACCACCTTTGGTGGGAAGATAACAGCGTTCCGTGTGCCTTTGGCGTTTAGTCATGCTGGCCACATGACCACGGAGATGTCTTCGGACAGCGCTGGCTCTTTGGCTTTGAAACAGAGACGAGCACCACCCACTAGAGCTGGGAACGACTAGCACATAAGTGCGAGGTGACCCTTTACCTTTACTAATAACTGGCCCGCTACCTCAGCTGGAAGTTGGTTCCACGTAAATTCTCTTCTGGCTTTATTCTCATAGCACCACTCCAAAACAGGTTGGGCTTAGAGACCACTGTTTCTTAACACTTGTAGAGACCTTCACAGATGCAAAGATTGCTTTTACTCCTAGTTAGGATTGTGTGCATGCATGTGTTTTGGAGGCTTAGCATGTTGGACAAACCCAACCAACTTGCTTCGTTTATGATTCTATAAACAGAACACTAATTTTGGTTGATGAAGGTTATGGTGAACCAGATATCTGAGCAGGCAAAGAAGGGCATGGATTGGGGAGAAAGGAGGACATACTAACTGTTGAACAGTGAAAAAAAAAAGTACCGTATTTATCGGAGTATAAGATGCACCTACCTTTTTTGGTGAGGAAAACAAGAAAAAGAAACCTGCCTCTGCCTCTCAGCAATTTTGCCTCGTTGCAACAAACAGCAAACAGCCTGCTTTACTTTCATTTTCGCTTTCAGCATAGCTTGATTAGCACAAGAAAAAAAAATCTGCTCCAGCAATTTACCTCCTTGCAGCAAGCAGCAGAGGCCGGCGCAAAACAGCTGAGAGCAAAACAGCTGAGAGTCAGGAGGCTGAGCCAATCAACTTGTGCTAATTAGGCTGTGCTGAAGCTGAAAGGAGCTGTTTCTTCTTGCTGCTTGCTGCAAGGAGGTAAACTGCTGGGAGGCAGAGTCCAAAGGGTGAGGAGCAATGAATGGGTGGGGCTACATTCGGTGTATAAGACACACCTAAATTTTCATCCCCTTTTGTGGGGGGGAGTGCATCTTATACTCCGAAAAATATGGTACTTAGGCAAATGTGTACTGTTGTCAGGTTCCAAAACCAAAAAAGACTTCCAGAGTTACTTCCAAACAGAGTTGCTCGTCTCCTATAGACAGAATCTTGCCAAATTTAAGAAACTACAAGTACTCCTCAACTTATGACCACAATTGAGCCCCAAAGTTATGTTGTTAAGTGACCAATTGGTTAAGCGAGTTTTGCCCCCATTTTATGACTTTTCTTGCCACGTTTGTTAAGTGAATCGCTGCAGTCGTTAAATTAATAACATGGTTGTTAATGAATCTGGTTTCCCCACTGACTTTGCTTGTCAGAAGGTCACAAATGGCAATTACATGACTCTTGGACACTGCATCTGTCATAAATGTGAGTCAGTTGCCAAGCATTTAAATGTAAATCATGTGACCAAGGGGATGCTGCAACGGTTGTAAGTATGAAAAATGGTCAAAAGTCACTTTTTTCAGTGGTGTTGTAACTTTGAACAGTCACTAAATGAACTGTTGTAAGTTGAGGACTTCCTGTACTTGCATCAGTGGTGGGTTCCTCCCGGTTCGGCCTGGTTCTCCCGAGCCGGTAGTAGTGACGATATGACGTCACCGAACTGGTTCTGCCCCCCCACCCCCGCCCCCCCACCCCCCGCATTATTCTTACCTTTTATTTGGCCCCACCCCCAATCTATTGCTGCCTCCTGAGTCCCAGCTGATGGCTAGAGGGAAAAAAACTGTTTAAACTCTTGCCATGGGGCTTCAAAGGGCCGCCCTACAGCTGTTCAGTGGTAAAAGAAAACAAATGAGTAGACCGGTGCCTGCAAAAATAAATGGGTAGACCAGTGCCTGCAAAAATACATGAGTAGATCAGTGCCTGCAAAAATAAATGGGTAGACCGGTACAGCTCTGCAAGCAGTTAAAAGCCTGGTAGACCAGTGCCTCTGCTAAATCCTAAATAATTGTCATATGACCATCAAGCCACGCCCACAAAATAAGCCACGCCCACAGAACCGGTAGTAAAAAAATTTAGAACCCACCCCGACTTGCATCATTAAAGTTATACTCTGAGAATTTCTAGGAAGGAGCCATTTTAACTACCTTTCTCCTGACCAACCTATCTAAACTTCACTGTCTCTTTGTCCCTGTTGAATGCAGCCCCTCCTTCCTGGAAATCCAGACTACATTCCACCACACTATATATGAAATTACCTTTTTCCAGCACCAAAAAGACTGGTTTTTTCCAATCCCCATGTTTTTCCAACAAATCTTTTATCTTCAAAAACCTATGCTAGCAGTAATATAGGGTTGACAACAAAGTGCTTTTCAAACTTCACCAAAAAATCATACGACGTGTCGTGTGATCTACAGATTACAGTGATCATAGATTTGAATGGGCTGGATTGAAGCCAATTACTGGAATCAGGAAATCAGTTGAATAACATAAATCTAGGCTGTCGGATCTGTCGCTGGACATGGGAAAGGGGAAGAAAGAAGCAGACAATTATAAATGACTACTGTTGGGGAAACAGTGCAAATAAATAAATAAATTAAAGTCACTCAGAAAATGGACAGTATTTGATTGCAAGGCTGCTGTATGCCTGTTGGACAAAGGAGATGAGAACAAAAAGGGGTACTTAAATGGCTGTCACAGAGAAGAGGGGATTGACCTATCATGTTTCCCCGAAAATAAGACCCTGTCTTATATTTTTTTGAACCCTAAATTAAGTGCTTGGCCTTATTGCCATGCGCTTAAAATAATAATAATAATAATAATAATTTTATTTCTATACCGCCCTTCTCCCGAAGGACTCAGGGCGGTGTACAGCCTATTTAAAAGCACAGAAACAAAACAACAATTAAAATTTAAAATCATTAAATAATTAGGCTCCAATTAAAATCCCAGAAATTTAAAATACCCCAATTTAAAACGTTATATTAATAGCCCGGCCTGGCGGAACAACAGGGTCTTCAGAGCGCAGCGAAACACCCGGAGGTCGGAGATCTTACGTATTTCCGGGGGCAGTTCATTCCACAGGGCTGGGGCTCCCACAGAGAAGACCCTCCCCCTGGGTGTCGCCAGCCGACATAACTTGGCCGATGACACCCTGAGGAGACCCTCTCTGTGGGAGCGGACTGGTCGGTGGGAGGCTATTGGTGGCAGAAGTCGGTCTCGAAGGTACCCGGGTCCTATGCCATGGAGCGCTTGGGCTTATTATCAGGGGATGACTTATTTTGGGGGAAACAGAGTATTCTCCAAAGTACCCGAGGGCTGGAGAAGAAGTAACGGGTAGAAGATCATTAAAGAAAGAGCCAACCTAGAATTAAGGAGACATTTCTTGACAGCGAGAACAATTATTCAGTGGAACGGCTTGCCTCCAGAAGTTTTATTTATTTTTTTATTTTACTTCGAATTTATATACCGCCTTTCTTCCTGGGAACTCAGGGCGGTGTACAGCCAGATAAAAACACATAATATAAACATTAAGAACAGATAAAAAGGAAATATCTCAAATTGGCCAAAAATTTAAAAAACATACAAATTTAAAATCATTTAAAAGGATTTGTTAGGCCAGCCCGGCTTGTTGGAAAAGGAAAGTTTTAAGGGCACGGCGGAAGGCACGGAGGTCTTGGATTGTCCTTATCTCTGGGGGCAGCTGATTCCAGAGGGTGGGAGCCCCCACAGAGAAGGCCCTCCCCCTGGGGGTCACCAGCCTGCATTGCTTGGCTGATGGCACCCCGAGGAGGCCCTCTCTGTGGGAGCGCACGGGTCGATGGGAGGTCGTCGGTGGCAGAAGGCGGTCTCGGAGATAACTAGGTCCTATGCCATGGAGCGCTTTAAAGGTGGTAACCAACACCTTGAAGCGCACCCGGAAGACCACTGGGAGCCAGTGCAGCTCGCGCAGGAGCGGTGTTATGCGGGAGCGCCATGCAGCTCCTGTAATTACCCACGCGGCCGCATTCTGGACCAGTTGGAGCCTCCGGGTGCTCTTCAAGGGGAGCCCCATGTAGAGAGCGTTGCAGTAGTCCAGGTGAGAGGTGACGAGGGCATGAGTGACGGTGCACACGGAATCCCGATCAAGAAAGGGGCGCAACTGGCGAATCAGGCAAACCTGACAAAAGGTCCCCCTGGCAACAGCCGTCAGATGTTCCTCCAAAGACAGCTGCGTATCCAGGAGGACTCCCAGATTGCGCGCCCTCTCAACGGGGGCCAATGACTCGCCCCCGATAGTCAGCAATGGAGTCAGCTGACTATATTGGGATCCCGGGAATCACAGCCACTCAGTCTTGGAAGGGTTGAGCTTGAGCTTGTTCCTCCCCATCCAGATCCGTACAGCCTCCAGGCACTGGGCCATCACTTCAAGGGCATCGCTGAGGTGGCCTGGGGTGTGGGTGCTCCATCATTGGAGGTTTTCAAGAAGAGTCTAGACAGCCATTTGTCCAGTATGGTAGGGGGTCTTCTGCTTGAGCAGGGAGTTGGACTAGAAGACCATCAAGGGTTCTTCCAACCCTATGATTTTATGTTCTATGTTCCTTTTGCCGGATGTCTAGTAGCTCTAATGGAGAATCACAATCTCTTGGAGTTAAATTCTCAGGAACCATGAGATGGATGGAGCCAAAATCAGTGGTGGGTGGGACTAAAAGAAAGTCTCATCGTTTTTCCATTCTGCTCCGCAGGTTTCCAGGGAGAAGATCTCTGGTCAGAGATCACTTTTAGGAAACTTTCGGGATTCAGTTTGTGGTCGGAGACAACCACTTGCTTTAACCACTGCTCCACACTGTCTTTCTGGGTAGAGTTTCTCTAAAAGAATAAGTGCTTACTTACTCTTCCTGATCAATTTATTGAGCTTGGTTTCTAACGTCAGTGAACCTGGACTTTGAAAGTGAATTATTTTTGCTCATTACCTTCAACAGGGTTGCAGAGACAACAGGACCCTTCGGTTAGTCCCAAATGTGCTTTTTCAAGAGGCAACTGGACTTCCTTGTTTTTCTTTGAAGACGTTCTGCTTCTCATCCAAGGAGCTTCTTCAGCTCTGACTGGATGATGGGGAATGGAAGGATTTCTATTCCTTGCAGACAGCTGGTCATTTGCATCCTTTTAGAGAGCCCTTGAGGCCACCCGGAGGTTTATCTGGGTCCTCAGGGTCACCTGAGTGGTGCAAATTGGTGTGAAACCTTCTTGGAACTGCTGAAAGGACTGTATTGTAGATATTCCTCCCCCTCCCCCTCTGTTGAAAGAAGGCTGTGCCATACAATTTTGACATACATTTATTGAACAGACCCTGAGGACACAGATAAACCTCCAAGTGGCCTCAAGGACTCTCTAAAAGGATGCAAATGACCAGCTGTCTGCAAGGAATGTAAATCCTTCCATTCTCTACCATCCAGTCAGAGCTGAAGAAGCTTCTTGGATAAGAAACGAAACTTCTTCAAAGAAAACCCAGAAAGTCCAGTTGCCGCTTGAAAAAAGCACCTTTGGGACAACCATGACCTGGATGACTGAAAATCTCCATAGACACACTGTTAAGTTTCGAGGTCGTCTCAAATAAATTGCATTTCGAACAAAGTCTTTGAAGAAAAACTCCTATTTATTAAGCACGACATTCTAAAACCCGACTCCATTGAAGCCAACACTGACTTCCAGACCCCAAACCCTCCCTTTCCATTCCCCACTGCCCTGCATTCATTGGCCCTCTTCCAAGTCATTCTACCCCTAATCTACCGCTCCAGCTCAAAGGAATTTCCCCCCTCCCATCCCATCTCCTAGGGGATATTATCTCCAGGGAAAATAAGTAGGTGAAAAGTCAAAGGTCCCTTTCCAGACGCCTCCACTTCTTCTTATGTCAGCACTAGAGTAAATGCAGCTTGAAGTGCTGACACACACATTAGTTGGGTCCCAGAGAATAGCTGTTTCCCTTCCCTTCCTCTTTCCTCCCCATTCGTCTTCTTTTGCTATAATTGGTTCCAGTTGGCTGCAGAGAAAAATCAATCAGAAGGATGAGCAAATAACTGCCTCTCCGCAGTGATGATTGATTTCAGCATAGACCAATCTGGAGAGAGGAAAACAGTTTTTTTTCATCAGGGTGAAGAAGTTGACCCATAATCTGTGCAGGGGAGGAGGCTGAGAGATCTGATGTGTACATATTTCAAATGTTTAACTAAATTTAGGGTGGAAAAAAGAAATAATGATATATTAAACTCTGAGGAGTGAAGCCAATTGAAAACTACTACCGTAGAAAGCGCAAAAAGATCTTGTTCAAACTTCTGCCTAGTCCTGAGTTGAATTTCAAGGCAGGAAATTTTCCCTAGGTTCATACAACATGCTAAAGGTAAAGGTAAAGGTTCCCCTCACACATATGTGCTAGTCGTTCCTGACTCTAGGGGGGCAGTGCTCATCTCCGTGCCAGTGCTGTCCGAAGACGTCTCTGTGGTCATGTGGCCGGCATGATTAAATGCCGAAATGGCACGGAGAGCTGTTACCTTCCCACCAAAGGTGGTCCCTATTTTTCTACTTGCATTTTTTATGTGCTTTCGAACTGCTAGGTGGGCAGAAGCTGGGACAAGTCACGGGAGCTCACCCCGTTATGCGGCGCTAGGGATTCGAACTGCTGAACTACCGACCTTTCGATCGACAAGCTCAGTGTCTTAGCCACTGAGCCACCACATCCCTTACAACATGCTAGGCTAAGATAAAAGGGGATTCTCTCCTCTGTGGTTCAGCACATTGTCTTTGCGTCTTGTACAATCTGATAAAAGTGGTTTGTTTATGGAGGGAGTAACAAGTTATGGGTAGTTCTTGACTCAACAATCACACTTGGGACCAGAACATGGGTTTTTAAAATTTGAAATTGGTTTTAAATTGAAATGTTTTAAATTATGGCCAAATTTATTTAATTATTTTAAATCTATTTTAACTTTTGTGTATTAAAGTGTTTTACTTTGGCTGTTCACCACCCTGAGTCCGAAAGGAGAAGGGCGGTATAGAAATCTGTAAAAATAAATAAACAAACATACAAACAAACAAACAAACAAACAAACAAACAAACAAACATCCAAGACTAAGTGATGCGATCCTTAAGGGACTCATCATGCCTGATTTTACAATCTTTTCTGGGGTGATTGTTAAGCGAATCATAACGTTGTTAAGCAAATCTGGCTGGTTGCCCAGTAGCCAAATTTTGATCACATGACTGCTGGGATGCTGTACAGGTAGTTCTAGACCACAGGTGAGCTCAAAATTTCTGTAAAACAGCTGTTAAGTGAGTTTTGCCCCATTATGCAACCCTAGAACTAAGGAGAAATTTCCTAACAGAACTAATCAGTGGAACAACTTGCCTCCAAAAGTTATGAATGCTCCAACACTGGAAGTTTTTAAGAAGAGATTGGACAACCATTTGTCGGAAATGGTATAGGGCAGTGATGGCTAACTTTTTCTGGACCAAGTAGCCAAAGCGCAAGCGTGTGCACCCCCAAAATGCAATGCACGTCCTCCCTGCACATGCCCCAGCCCCCACGCATGAGCAGCAGAGATCCGAAGAACAGCTGGCCAGTGGCAGGCGCACGCACATGTGCAGCTGAGCTGCGTGCCACTTCTGGCACACGTGCCATAGGTTTGCCATCATGGGTATAGGGTTTCCTGCCTGAGCAGGGGGTTGGACTAGAAGATCTCCAAGGTCCCTTCCAACTCTGTTCTATTCTATTCTATTCTATTCTATTCTATTCTATTCTATTCTATTCTCCATTCCATTCCATTCCATTCCATTCTTGCCACTGTTGTTAAAGTGGATCACTGCAGCTGCTAAATTAATAACACAGTTATAAAATGAATCTGGCCGCCATTGACTTTGCTTGTCAGAAGATTGCAAAAGGTGATGACGTATCCCCTGGACTGCAACCATCATAAATACGATCCAGTAGCCAAGCATCTGAATTTTGTCCATTTAACCACGGGGATGTCATAAGTGGTGAAAAATGTTTGTCAGTCACTATTGTATCTTTGAATGGTCACTAAATGAATGGTTCTAAGTCAAGGACTACCTGAAATAATAAATAAGTTTGAGGGCCGGTCATAAATCACATTTCTCAGGGCTGTTGTAACGTTGAACAGTCATTGAATGAATGGTCATAAGTCAAAGACTACTTATATGTGAAAATAGCCAGGGCTGTGTGTTAACCAGGTTGGAAAGTTAGTCTTGCAAGAAGAAATTATCCTTGATCTGGGCATGCATCTCCTCTAATTCATGGCCAACTTTTGTTCTAGGTTCCCAGGATCCTGGGAAAGTGATCCATATCAACAAAGTCAGCCACCAGCCAGTGAGGGTCGGGCTGGCAGAACCGGTGTCCCTGCCTTGCCTGTTTCTCTTGCAAGGCTCCATCGCCCCCAACCCTAGTGAACTGTCTGATCCCCCCCGTATCAAGTGGAGCAAAGTACAGTCTGCCACGGGACAGCCAGAAGATCTCTCTGTGCTGGTAGCCAAGGATAACGTGATAAAGATCTCCAAA